>VUQK01018026.1:48543-60802 GCA_015106715.1 Bujurquina vittata | reverse complement strand
AAAACCCCCAGGAGAGTACACAAAGGCTGTAAGCCCCCTTCTTGGAATTTTTAGGAACCGGGGGGGGGTTTGCCAATTTGGGGGGGGGGGGGGATGCATCAGGGGATAACGCATCTTTTGTCCAGTATGTTGACCAAACTCCAGAAGCCTTCATTACACACTGTATTTAGTGAAGACATCTTTGCAAGCTGTGCTGGTGATTTCAGCAAATCTTTGTGAGCTGGATGGATGTGCAAACACACTGTATGTCTAAGGTCGAGTCACGTTAGCAACCACTGCATTGTTTTTCTTGGCCTTCATGCATTAATCATACTGCAAATAATGGTGTGTTTTCAGGTAGCTAAACAAGTTTACAGCAAAACTTTACAACACTGTTTCATATGTGTTTATTCTTGGTTAACATCACTTTAATTAGGCAAAGCTAAAATCGTGATCAAGATTAAAATTAAGTTACCTGTGCAGTGTCACAACCAAGAGCGGCTCTGAATGCACAAGTCGAACCTTAAAGCAGAAGGGCTACAGCAGCGGAAGACCACACTGGATGCCTCTCCTCTCAGCTAAGAACAGGAAACTGAGGCTACAATTCACACTCAGCAAAAGTGGACAATAGAAGATTGTTGCATCGTCTGAGTCTCAATTTCTGCTTCGATGATGGTAGGGTCAGAAATTGGCACAATTGCCTTGTATCAACAGTTCAGGTGTAACTAATAGTGTATTCAGGTGTTATTTTGACGGACACCTATCTCTGCTAACCTGTTAACATGTTTCCATGGAAACCATAGGTGGCTGCCTACAGTCCATTCATTTTTAATTCCGCCCCTTATCCAGCTCCTCTTCCAGTCTGGTTATCAATATTAGTGATGAGGTGTCATCAAACACGACCATATTGAGTTGTTAGATTACCATAGAAATGGATGCTGACCACCTGTAGGGTTCATACATAATTTAGCGTCCTTGCTTCCTTCCATCCTTCCTTCCTTCCTTCCCTTTTCCATCCATTGCACCTTGTGTTGTGCATTAAAAATAGATGATGAAATGTACAATGCAAGTCATCCACCTGTCAGTCACACAATTTGATTACACAACCACTGGAGGAAGATTATCCCCGTGACTCTTTTCATCTCATTTCTGCTCATCTGCATCAAATGTCGCACATACACAGATATTTATTAGAAAGAAAACCAATGCAGTTATTAAGCAAATGAACTCCTAGAGGCAAGCTGGCGTTTTAGAGTGCATTGCTTAGTACATATGCATCAATAATCCTTGTGCACAAATGATCCCTTTTATATAGCCTTTTTGACTTGTTTTTACTCGTGTGCTTGTGTGTACATGGTGTGTGAAAGAAGCGCAGTCTGGTCATATTTTGTACAGTTAAAGTTGTCTAAGAGAGGGAAAACTAGTCTTTATCCCAAATAGTTTAGGGTAAGGTCAATAGTTCATGGTCTAAGTTTTAAAACAGAGCTGTGTTGATGATTTCAGGCAAGAATAATATTAACCAAAAATCTTAAAATAACATCTCGAATCATTATGGATGGCCTTTCGCCAAACACGTCCTAGCTGCTATCTCAGAATCTCTCATAAATGCTCTGATAGAATCAAGATATTGGACAACATTGTAATTGTCATGCTCTCTCAAGCTCCAATCTCTTTGTTGATAAGAGCATTGTCATCCTGCAAACCACTGCTTCCATCAAGGCAGAAATGTGTCATGGGATGATGGCGATGATTCCTATTAGGTGAAATGAGATGAAATCTGCTCAGCCCTCTGAGAGATGATTGGATAGATTTCATGCCAGTGAATGCACCTTACCACAAATGTTCGCTTCTTAGCATTTGTCCTTCATTTTGATCATTTTTACAGTTACTGCTCTTAAAAAAAGAGAGAGGGGGAAAAAAAGAAGCTACTTTCTCTAAATCTGTTAAGTGTGAATTTCCAAGTTTAAGGCTTATACTCTGTCAGACTTTTATATGGATTTAACATTATGATTTCTGTCTCCACAGGGAAACGAGTTGAGAAAGATTCTCCTCACATGCTACTTTGGAAATCAAAAGCTTCTCTCCAAGTCAGAGCTCGGGAGTGGAAACAGCTCATCGGGTACTGAGAACCCTAAATAAACCCAGTAGATGCTGCAATAACTACTCACAGCAGAGGAAACAGTAACTAAAATGACAGAACTCCATATCTTAGGCAATATGCTCTTTGACAATTGTTGGCAGACTTGAGAGGTTTCTAATGCACTGCATAAATATTTGGGCTAGACAGGTGTGGAACATACTAGAGGTGTATTTAAAAAAATTGTGACGTTTTACCTGTTCAGAACACTATATTTCATTCAGGACCATTAGAAGCAAAAGATGATTTCCATCTGCAATAATATATATAGCAATATGGCTCTGTTATGCTCATGCATGGGAAGCCAGAGGCAAGGGGAGAGAGAGCTGACGACATACATGACATTTTTTTTTAAATCAGAAAAGGGATGAAAAGCAGAAAGCCGGCCTTTGACCTTTCAAATCATTGCAGGAGGTTCTCCCATGCTAGACACTGACAAGCCAGGCACCAGCGTTGCGGAGACCCAGTGCCTTTTGGACAGTGTTGGGGCAACAGAGTTGGTAATTGAACTCATCGTCAACACCAAGAATGATCGACTGTTTGAGGAGAGCATCCAGCTGGGAATTGGCCTTCTCAAGGGTGGAAACACACAGATACAGGTGGGCTTCACAGATGCGAAATCCTTTATTTCCCCTCCACATGTTTTAGAATTACACTCATGACTACTTTTGCCTCCTGACCAGAACTCATTCTACAGCCAGCTGCACAAGCAGAAAAAGTCAGAGATGTTCTTCAAGGTTTTCTATGACCGCATGCGTTTGGCCCAGCAAGAGATTCGAGCCACCGTGTCGGTCAACATGTTTGAAGCCAAATCCGGAAAAAGGGATGATGACAGTGACGTCAGTACTGTCAGGTCTAAGAAAGGTACAGTTCAGTTCTTTACATTATTTACCTGATATTGTAGAAAAAACACCACATTATGTCCACACAGCATTTGTTAGCTCAGCTGTCTGAAAAATGCAGCTAAGCACTGTGTCAAAATGTCAAAGTGAAGCTGAAAGTAAGTAAGTAAAGTTCATTTGAAGTGAATCACCTCTGTTATAATGTCAGAGGTGCCTAGCATTTAAAATTGCAATACTGAGTCATGAGGGTCACGTCCTCAGCACATCCAGGCATTTCCATAGAAAGAGTGAGTTAAAAAGCCACAAACTCCTTTATAACTGAAAAACCTGAATGCTTTTACTGTGTCCCACGTCCAAAAGTTCAGCTTGATTTAAAACAGCAGTGGTGGATAAATTCAGAATGATCTCTGCTGACTTCTGTGCAAACTGTTGTTCGCAGTTCAAGCAGTCACATGTCTGGAGCATGTGACAGCCCACATCACAATCCTATCAAATAGGCCATTGTATCAAGATTGGGTGTTTTTAATGCTACAGAAACCCACTCAATAGTTGCCCACTTGTCAGTGAAAGTCTGTAAATATATAAATTTTAATTAGCCTAGAATACAATTGCCACGCTGATAAATGGAAACCATTTCCTTATGTGTCCTTTTAAATATTACTGTCCCGTCCTGCCCTGAAGTTAAACACTGAATCGTGTTTTTTTTTTTTTGTTTTTTTTTAAATAAATATCCCTTCTTCATGTTGTTTGTAGGGAAAGATGTGGGGCGTCAAATCAGGGAAGACATGCGAGGGCAGCTAAAGGAAGCTTCTTCGTTGACCTCAAAGGCCTTCTTCGCCTTCAGAAAGGAGCTGGATAATGATCTTGAAAGCCTTGGCCAAAACAGTGAGCAAACTGGTGCCGAGGATGCAGAAGAAACTCAGATGAGCCCAGCCATCACAATCATGAAACCAATCCTGCGTTACCTACAGCTGCTCTGTGAGAACCACAATTCAGAGCTGCAGGTACTGGAACTCTTTGTGAACTTTGAAGTCCGATCATTAAATTCATTGCTGATTGACTTTTTAAAATGCCCCCCCCCCCTCTCTTAATCCAGAACTTTCTGCGCAATCAGAACAACAAGACTAACTACAATCTGGTATGTGAGACACTTCAGTTCTTGGACTGCATTTGTGGGAGCACCACCGGAGGCCTAGGGCTGCTAGGACTTTATATTAATGAGAGCAATGTGGATCTGATTCGCCAAACACTGGAAACCATTACAGAGTATTGCCAGGGTCCCTGCCATGAAAACCAGGTAGGTTGGGTGACTGGTTAGTTTGGAGAACATGCTAGATTCATTGGATATTCAGTTTGTCAGTATAATTATTTAATAGAAGAAGAACTATGTGAATAGTTCTGAACACTTGTTCATCTTTTCCCAAATGTAAATAACATACAGTATCATTAAAACTATAGTGAAAAGGTTTTTATTCATTCAATCATTTATGTATTCATGAGCTGAGTTGAGACAACTGCGATGCACATTATCGGTTGCACTTCTGCAACTCTGCCAAATAAAATAAAATTTTAAAAACGTGCTCTAAATTTGGCCCATTATCCCTTCAAGGTAGTCTCCTTGTGTAATGTCATATGCTGTGAATAGTGTTTCAAAATAACCCTTTAATTTGAATTTAATTCACAGGGTACCAAATCTGGTGAGTAAGGTGGGCTGTGAGGGGAAGAGTATGTTGGTGTGGCCAGAAAAAACCCTGTGTTTTCAGTTTGTGCGGGTGCATAATGGATTACCATTAGTGTCATGTGGAGCCTTACCCACGCAAACCTGGGGAGAACATGCAAACTCCACGCAGAAGGACCCTGGCCAAGGTGGAATCAAACTTAGGACCTTCTTGCTGCGAGGCAGCAGTGCTAACCACCATGCTGCCCCAAAGTAGACTCTTCTGCTGAAAATTCCTGCTTGATCTATGAGTTTGCAGTCATAACATTCAAATTTTCTGGGCACCTCAGTGTTTAGCATTGTTAACTCACGGCAAGAAAATGTGGTTTCAAACCTTCTGTCCAGCTGGGGTCTTTCTGTGTGGCATATCCATGTTCTCCCTGTTCCTGTGTGGTTTTCCTGTAATTGGAAGGAGGAGGAAATTTGGTGATTCTAAATTGGCTGTAGGTGTGTATATGAGCATGAGTGACTGCCTGAGTTGGCCCTGTTATGGATTGCAATCTGTCCAGGATGCAGCTCTCCCTCCAAATGTGAGTTGGGAAGGGTGACGATGTGTTTGGCAAGTGGTTAAAAAAAAAAACCTCATGTTTGAGGTCTGTGGTGAAATTTTGCATATGCAAGTGCTCATAAAGGGGCTGAATTATCTAAAAATGGCAGATGCACTGGAAGTTGTCTAGACATTGTTCTAAAAAGTGTCCTCTTTACTCCTTTATGGGTGGAGTTGCAGAACTCTAATTTCTACATGTCCATTTTTCTTTTGCAGAGCTGCATAGCTAAACATGAGTCAAACGGTATTGATATTATTATAGCACTGATTGTCAACTCTATCAAGCCCCTGCAGAAAGATCGCCTAGACCTGGTGCTGCAGCTCAAGGTGAGGAGTAGGTGTATGAGAGAGGTCTGAGAGGTGACACACTTCCATTAGCATATAATATACTTACAATGCTGCATAGTATTTAATTAGATATAGACATTAGAAATTGTTCAATACTTAAAAGGGCAAATAAAGCCTATGCTTACTGGCTACAGTCTACCTGTCTGACTACAGAGATTTTCAGTAGTGCAACCTTTTAGTCAGGTCACAGCATTCTGCTAAAACTGCATCCATCAAGTATTTTTCCCCTCACTTACTCAGCTTTGTAGTGCATAACTAATCAAAATATAAAAGCTGATTATTGGGAACTTGTATTACAGAACAATGCCTCCAAGCTCCTGTTAGCTATCATGGAGAGCTGCCATGACAGTGAGAATGCAGAGAAGATTCTCTACAAGATGAGACCCACTGAATTGGTAAGTGTGATAAAGCATGTACACAAACTATATCTGATATTGTCCAGTGCAACAACTGACTTTTCTAACACCTTTGCTTCAGGTGGATGTAATGAAGGACGCGTACTCTCAAGGTTTGGTGAGTGAGGACGACGAGGACAGCATGGGAGACGAGATCAGACCCAAAGATGTCGGACATAACATTTACATCCTGGCCCACCAGGTAATAACTAAGGGATCACTGCATTTGCCCTGTTTGTCGGACCTTCTAATAACCACTGGACCAATGCACTACAGGAGTGTCAAATGATGGAAGACTGCTTCTCTGAAGGAACTGCTCTGACAGTTTTCTGAAATTAGTTTTTGTGATGTGACAGTGGTTCTACTGACAGAAAGGCTCTAGGCATTTTTATCGAGGCAGGTAGTCACTACAAAACTAAATACATATGGTTCACTGTGTCAGGGATGAATGAATGAGACAGGACTACTGTACTGCTGCGAAAATCATTTTGTTTTGAATGTTGCGTCCATCTGAAGCGCCTCCATCTTTGTCTAAACTGTAAGTTGAAGAGTGCAGGCTAAGTCTTGTGGGTTTTCACTTCTGTCTCTTTAGAGCCAAGTGTCAGACAGGATATTTAAGTCTAACTAGCAGACCTGTTTCATCATGAAAAGCATTTTTTTTTAAATGTTCGACTTTTTGTTTTTTTGACCTTTGAGCTTACAACACACACATACAAACTTGTACATCCGCTTTTGAATATATCATCTTGATACATTCAAGTTAATTAAGACTTGCAAAAGGAGAACTATATCAACTAAATAATTATTTTAATTTCTCCACAATTAAATATTTTAAATCAGTAAAATAAATGATTAAAATAAGTTTAAACAAAAATGGCCAAAATCATCAAAACTGATACAGGGGATTTGTTATTTGCCTTACTTTTTACTTTGATGCACATTTCAAGTGAACTGATGTCAGATTAACTACACAGAGTAGAAAAAACTAAGAAAATCTCATTTGTTAACTTGGATTTTTAGCTGTTCTCACATCTGTCAGATGCACACAAAACAGGAAATTGACACAAAAAAGAAAAAACACCAGAATCAAAAAAATGTCTGTTTATTGGCCATCCATTGTTCCTTGTGCCATGGGTGCTCTTTTTGTATGTCTTCTTATTAGCGAGATTACACAAAAACTATGTTTTTGTCACATTACAACCACAAACTTAAATGTTTTTTTATTTGGCTTTTACGTGATTTGGAGGTAGTCCTTCTTTTTTCCATCCACTTTGTGCAGTGTACCAGAACATGATGCTACCACCACCATGCGAGTTCTATCTTAAATCTTTTCTTTTCGATCCCTAGTTGGCCAGGCACAACAAGATCTTGCAGCAGAACCTCAGGCCAGGGTCAGGGTTGGGTCCAGGGTCAGGCATGGACACGGATGAGGAGAAGGATGATGTCCTCCTTTATTATGCCAAGCACACAGCTCAGATAGAGGTAAATCTCATTAGCATTTTGTCTTGTATCCTTGTAATCTCTAAAACCTTTTTTCAAACTATACAATCATATCAAAAACCTTTTAATGAGGAATCTTTGTCATCAGATAGTGCGTCATGACCGCACCATGGAGCAGATAGTGTTTCCAGTCCCTAACATCTGTGAGTACCTCACTGAGGAGTCCAAGATGCGTGTGTTCACCACCACTGAGAGGGATGACCAAGGCAGCAAGGTTAACGACTTCTTCCAGCAGTTTGACAACCTCTACAATGAGATGAGCTGGCAAAAGAAGATTCGCAGTAAGTCTTCTTTACATTCTGAATCCAGTTCTTGGAAAATAATGATTGTGGTGGCAGCAGAAGCAGGCTGTGGGACTGTAAATCACGATTCCCATCCTGCATGTCTGGTTATGTTATTTCCACAGTAAACTGAAGGGCTGGCAGTGATTTTGTGTGTGCTGAATTTGTGTGCCTGTACTTATGCTTCCTGTTGTGTTTGCACAGAAAATAAGGCTCTGTTCTGGTTCTCGAGTCACATCTCTCTTTGGGGAAGCATCTCCTTCTACCTGGCCTGTCTGCTCAATGTTGCTGTGGCTGTATTCTACCCCTTTGGTGACGATGACGATGAGGGTGAGAATATCTGCATATTTTAAAAATTGTATTCTGTAATTTCAAGCCAATACTACCTTTTTAATCTTTTGATAAGCCAACCAATGTGTTAACTTGGTCTGCAAATAGCTGCCATTGGGCATGAAATCAGCTAATAGTAGTAATAATAATACATTTTATTTTTGGTGCCTTTCAAAGTACTCAAGGTTACTTTACTAAGAAGAGTTAAAAACAATGAGAGTAAAAAAAAAATACCCATCAAGCCAATAAAACAAATTTAATACGTTTAAAATCACTAAGGACTGACCTTGTTTTTATTATTTATTTAATCTGGTATAGATTTGCCACTATAAAAGTAGATTTGAATTCACCATCAAATAGTCAATAACACCATGTGAAAGGCAGAGAGGATTTTTTTCTTTTTGTGCACTGTGTAAAACCTGTATAAGTCATAGTATGGACAGCTCCTGGTGCTGAAATAAAATCTAATGAACATAGTAGAGAATGTATGTGAAGAGTAAAAGGGCTTCATTTCAGCTGAATGATGTTTCTATTTAATTCAAATGCAGACACACCCATTAGTATTATTTAACTGAAATAATGAGGGGATTTTATATTTATAAGTTACATTGCTAATTAAGGAGGTATACACAGAGAACGAGACTATTGGCTGTGTGAGGAGATCTGAACAACTGAAGCAAATGCCACTGACATACATATGACGGACGTGATATGAGGGAAACCTATGTAACCAGTGGCTGGAGCGTCCACCACCAAATAGCAGCTTGAAACCAATGGGCAACAGTGAGATGCCTTTATACTGATTAGGGCAAGTGCACAGTTCACTGTTTATTCTTCTCCAAAATTACTGTTTTTTAATCCCTTTTGAGGAATAAGTGATGTTTTATTGAAAATAAAGGTGCCTGTAGCCCAGCTTAGCAGCAGACATACTGTTTAATAATTCAGAAATAATATTTGGTCTTGATGCATCTGTCTGACTTTACTGCATCTGGTCACAGTTGTTTTATTAAACAGCTTCAAATATTGTAATCACCTTTAAAAACTATGGAATGATTGTGGTCCAGAAGAACACTTGTTTTTAATTAAAGTAAGTCTATAACAATTATTATTTTTGGACTGTTAATTATTAATGCTTTTTGCTTTGTTTTTACAATAAAAAATTGCTGTGCTGTGTCACGTGAAACTGCATTTGTTTAAAGGCCTTGTTCACCTGTGGTCCACAAACACTGCTGTTTTATCTAACATATCTAATCAGACAAGAAGGAGAAGGTGTTCATAAAATGTGCTTAAAGGAAATGTTTCCCATGGTATTGTGAAGGTGGGACAACTTGGACTTTAATCATCTTTAGAGGTATGCTGATTATGGGTGACTTGATGTTATTCCCCTCCAGTTCATGCTTAAATCTAATTAGCACCCAGTAGCCAACACATTTTACTCATCATCTCTTCACATGATTTTTTTCTGCAGTGTTAGAATACCTGACTTTAGTTTTGTTAAATATTGAGGGAATTGCCATCCGTATCAGTCACTTACTAGTTTTATAGACTCAGTGCAGATGTGAGAACATTATGTTTGCTGGTGTGCCTTGATGTAATTCGCTGAAATGTAAACATACTGCACATGTGGTTGCTGTGGCGTACAGAAGTGTTAAAGATAGTTTTCTGGGACATACTTCCTCAATGAGCTGTCAATGCTTTGCAGTGTCCTAAAGAGCCGTGAGCATCATTCTGCTGATTTACTCAGTGAGCTGAGAAAGAGTTTGCTGTTTTAAGTGATGATGTCCCTATGGATGGCTGTTTGACTGTGTTGCCTTTGACTCTATACGAAGTTAAACTCTTAGCTCAGATAAATAATCCATTAGAGATGTCATGTTTAAAAGCATTGATGTTTTGTGCCTTGTTCAATTGTTTATTCTTCCACACAGGCACATTATCCCCATTCTGGAATATCTTACTGTGGGTAGCATTGGGTGTCTTCACCACTCTGCTGCCTGTCTTACCCAAGCCAATAGGCATCGGGTTCTTCCTGGTTTCCCTTATTCTGCGTGCCATCTACACTATGGGCCTCGGCCCTGCTCTGCTTTTGCTCGGTGCTGTCAATGTAAGTGAAGAGCGGCTTGACGCCGTTTTTGGAGGACGTGTCTGTTCTTGCCTCTTCATGCATACAAGCTTTGTACTTTTTTTGTCCCTGAGCCTCGTTTTTATTCTTTCTTCAGCTTTTCAACAAGTTGGTGTTTCTCGTAAGTTTTGTGGGCAACCAGGGGACGTTCACTCGAGGCTACAAAGCAGTAGTGATGGACATGCTCTTTATCTACCATTTGGGCTATGCCATCATCTGCGTTCTGGGCCTCTTTGTTCATGAGTTGTTCTACAGCTTTTTGGTAAGAAAGCTCCTTTGCATTGACTGTTTTTTCTGACTGTTTGCTGATGGCTCGCTGACGATGATCTTTCTTTGCAGCTGTTCGATCTGGTGATCCGAGAGGAGACGCTGCTCAATGTGATAAAGAGTGTGACGAGGAATGGCCGCTCCATTTTTTTGACAACAGTTCTGGCCGTCTTTCTTGTCTACTTTTTCTCCATCATCGGCTTCCTCTTCCTCAAGGATGATTTCCGCATGGAGGTGGATCGCCTTCCTTCACCAGGTCAGAAATCTTTTAACTTTTAAAGCACTCCAAATCATTACTGTGGCCTGCTTCTTGTCGTAAATCCCTTAAGCTTTAGACTATCCTTTGCAATTTCAGGCTGAAAGTACTGCTACAAAAATACTGATTATGCTTCTCACCAGTCCATGTGAGATTTAAACCCAACTTGACCAAATATTGACAGTTTCACTTCCACCTAGTAAAAACTTAGAGCCGGTCTTTTCAATGAACGTGTTTTACTTTAAAACCTTTGAAAATGCAGATAGAGGCATGTATTTATGTCATCTTTTATCTCCCTTGACTTTGTTTCAAGTTTATGCTGTATAAGGATCATAATATTTTTTTTTTCGTTCTCCAGAGAATTATAGTTGTGCTTTCTGTCGGTGTATTTTTCTGTTATCCTTTGACTGCTCTGCCCATGAATTAACCTTAGTTGTCCAGAAAAGTGTTTGCTCTTTTTTCAGTACTTTTTTTTTTAGTCATAAACATTTTTGTGGCGTTAGTGATTCGTTTTCCATTGTTTTAATTCGTGTAAATGATACAATGTAAAGCCAATTGATCTGTTTCAGACTTCATACCCCTCTGCACCATTAAAACGATAGACTTGTAGTGTAGGTCGTACAAACTATGTATCTATTTTGGAGTTCTGAGTTATACTAAGATGCTCCATGTCAATTTCACCATGTGAATTGATCCAGTGAGTTAATTTTTTTTCCTCTCACTTCTTCTGATTTACAATTTCTTAATTAAACTGGTTAAATCCGTGTTTTCTCGTGCATAAACTCTCCATAGAAATTGTTGAACATCTAGAGTAAGCCATATATACATACCCAGACACATGTTTTGAAAACACTGTGGAGAGTGTGGGTGTGTTAATGAGCTCCAGCACCCACGGTCAGGAAGACATCCTGCTAGCACATGTGCACCTGTTGCATAACCTGGTGGCCGCGCCATCCTGTGTTTTACTGAATAGAGCACAGCAGACACAGCAGAGCAGTGGTGGGTTATGTAACCAGCTGGGCTCACGCCTCTCTGTATGTTAGCTGAACGCTGAGTGGAGATACGGTGGGAGGGGTGCTCCATCGAAGCTGAGGAGCACCCTATCCACACTGCTGCCAACTTAGAACTGTGACCCCTGCACCCCTTCTCAGACCCCTGTTCCACTCAAGTCTTTTCTTCTTCTCTTTCCTCCACCTCCTGTCACCCAAGCCTGCCCTCAATTCTCCAAACTATCAGGGCAACACTCTGATAGTGACTGTGCATCTGGACCTGAGTGTCACCAGGTCCAGATGCACAGTTCTTTCTTCTGCCTGTCTGCCCAAGCAGACCTCGCTCAGGCAGTGCAGCTCCTCTGTTACTCGGGGCTTTGCCGATGTGCAAATGATTTGCTCAGGTTTTTTCAGCAACACTTCACCGCCCACCCAGCAGCTGCTGCCTCAGTTTACATAATGTCTGACTATATCTTTCTTGCTGATTTTTTTTTTTTTTTTTTTTTTTTAAACCAGCCCTTTTGTGATTTGGGGGTGTATAGGTTTAATGGA
>VUQK01018026.1:14447-26066 GCA_015106715.1 Bujurquina vittata | reverse complement strand
TAAGTATGGAGCTTACAATGATTCCAGCCCAGTGTGGAGTCTCCCTGGCCAAAAGTGAGGGGCTGATAGCCAACATAAGGAAGGCCACGGCTGTGACAGCCACCCCCAACAGCAGCTGGAGCAGGGCGACGAGCAGAGGGAAACGACAGACTCTGCACTTATGGCCATCGTCTGGTGTTGGGCTGTCATCTCGCTTCTTCTTGCCCTCCTTCTTGTCTGAGGAATCTTTCTGTCCCTGTCCCATTTCTCTTTCTGCCTTCACTTTCTTTTCCTGTCTGTCTACACAACTTTCACTGTTTGCTGTGTATGAGCCTGCCTGCAGTCTCCCGCTCTTCCCTTCCCCTCCCTGCCTTCTCTCACCATAAACCCACCTCTGGCTGCTATTTGAAATCAGAGAAGGTTCTGAACTAATATGGAAAACCTTTGGACTGGATTCCTAACGCGGCTCCAGTGCCACATATAGAGCAGGCAGCATACTGAGGAGGGAAGGAAGAGGAGGGAAGGGAGGCAGGAAAACACAAAGGGGGATTCCAACTTACGACAATAAGAGGATTTCTCATGTAGTCACATTAAAAACAAGAAAGGGAAAGTACAGAGACGAATCAGCAGGTATGAGTTAATGAACAGCCAGCGCAGAGGAGGTGACACCTCATTAGTGAGCCGAGTGACTGTTTCATTCTTTGTCAGCAGTTACACAAGACAGCCATATATTTGCCAGCCAGAAAAAGTCACATGACTTACAGGAATAAGTAATGTGATCACAAGGCATGTGAGGACCTTGCAGTGTCTCAGATTTTAGTGTTTTGGAAAACTTTAATGTTCACAAGCAGGTGTCAGTGACAGATTAACTTTATGAGGTTAAAATATAAATATGAAGTAACATATTTAGAAAGAAGCCCCCACCCCCCCGTACTTCACACGTTTATGGTGATAAATATAGAAGAATAAGGGGCGTAGGAAAAACTGGGCTTCTCTGAACTGTTTGAAGGGAGCTGTGGTCGTTCTTTACATGTCATTTTCAGCGCTTCACACAAACAAGTCTCCAAACTTTAAGCTGAGACTAATAAAGAACTGCGACGCACGTGTTTGAGCACACAGCTGGGTCGATGCCATGGTTACTGACAACGCAGCTTTGGGGAATTGATGTGCGAGCAGGTTATCCTGTCGTGCAACAACGTCCAGGCAGCGACAGACTGCGTGGACGCGCACGGGCGCACACATTTTATGCACTTTAAAAAGCTCTCCCCATGTTTACGCACCGCGTTTACGCCACAATAATCCGTCTGTTATTTAGATTCGGGCACATTACGTGACCTGTTCTTGTTTCATCTCGGTGCGTTGGCAAAGTGGCTGGCTCTGAATGCGCGTTTGACAGTTTGGGGGTCTCTACTGCGCCTCACTCAAACAGCACACCACTTGGACAGCATGCACTGGGCTGTGAAGTTTTGCACACCATAATATGTTCGATGCACAAACGCTGCTGCTTCTGCTTCATTATTCTGCGTCGGTTCCTTTGCATCTTTTTTTTTTCTCCTTTTTTGCTCACGAATCACGTTTCAGCAAGCGGCTTAAAATCGCTATAGAAGCAGCGTCGATAGCTGCAACATTACAGACAAGGTCTAATTACCGGACTTTGTGCTGGTGCAGCCTACACGTGAGTCGGAAGCTGTTCCCAACCGGAGGCGCGCGTGCGCTCTAACCACAGAGCCGACGGCTTTGCAAAGTGGCAGCTCAGGGAACTATAGACATCAGTCTGACGCGCAGCTCCACTGGAGGACACGCACTGTGCATTATCTCCCTCAGCCGTTCGTGTGTGGGTCGGTGGAATAACAAACATTCCCCAAAGAAGCTCAGAAGAACAAAACCAGCAGCAGAGAAGAGATGGATGAACGGATACCGCATTTACAGGACAGGCAGTTCATGGAGCACGCAGATTTCTTGGGGTGAGTGTCGCTTTTGGCAAACTCTGGCAAACTCTGTCTAATAAACTGCCGTGACGACCTGCTGAATAATTCGACACTTTCCCCCCTTTGCTTTAGGGTGGATTACCCGTCTCTCTACATGTGCAAATCTAAAAGAGGAATAAAGCGAGAGGATGGTGGGAAGGTGCGCGAGTGTTTTTAATTCTAATATGTAGTTTGTTTTAAAATGTGTTTCTTAAAAAGATACCACAAATAGTATAACTTTTGACTAGTATATTTCTGTTCTGATAAATGAAACACATGTATTTTGTCAGCAGGATGCATACAAGTTGCCTCACCGGTTGATAGAGAAGAAGCGGAGAGACAGAATCAACGAATGTATAGGGCAGCTGAAGGATTTGCTACCCGAACATCTCAAGCTCTCGGTGAGATCATGAATTTATTCAAACTTTCATACGCGCTCAGCACATGGTTTTGCACGACGAGGGACCTCGTAAACGGCCAAACGCAACCTTTGCTTTTCTGTTTTTTTCCACAGACGCTCGGGCACTTGGAGAAAGCGGTTGTCCTGGAGTTAACGCTGAAACATTTAAACGCGCTGACTGCTGTCACCGAGCAGCAGCACCAAAAGATTATCGCTTTGCAGAACGGTAAGATGAACAAACTGAAGCCTCTCAAACAAGTTTTGCAGTTTTAAAATTTGTTTTAAATGAGATTAGCATTTATAATTTTACGAAACTTGGACGTGTTCATGAATGGGAGAAAGAGGGGCTAGAGTAGACTAGGCTTGAATGATGTACTGTGTATTTCAAGAATCTTTTTAATAGCGCATCAGTTCACTTTCAGACGTGCAAATGCGCTTTTGAAGTCGCTCTGTTGTGATGCGCTAGACCTTACAGAATAATGATCCGTTACTCTTTAAACTCTTTGCAGGGGACCGGTCGATAAAATCTTCTATTCATGCGGATCTGGATGCGTTCCACTCCGGGTTCCAGGCCTGCGCCAAAGAGGTCCTGCAGTACCTGAGTCAGTTTGAGAACTGGACGGCGCGGGAGCAGAGGTGCGCGCAGCTCATCAACCACCTTCACAAGGTGCTGGCGCAGTTCCAGCCCGGCGCGCAGCCGCTGCAACACCAGCTGCCCGCCGGGGACGCACAGGATGGTCAGAAATCTGACAGCCAAGCCAACTGTGTCCCGGTCATCCAGAGGACCCAGGGTGGAGAGCTCAATGAGAATGACACAGACACGGACAGCGGATACGGAGGGGAGGCTGAAAAGAGCGACGGCAAAGATAAAGAATGTGAGCGCAATAAAGCGCAAGGACCAAAGGCGGTGAAAATCAAGCAAGAGTTTGGAGATGATCGGGCTGCCAAAAAACCAAAGATGAGCTGGTCTGGGAACGGGGTAGGGGGCACAGACCCTACCAGGCCCGATGTGGCGTTTATGAACTCTCTGATGGGAATAAGCAGTGTGGGACAGCAGACACCAATTTGCATGCCTTTCTACTTCATTAACCCCTCAGCTGCTGCGTCTTATATGCCTTTTTTCGACAAAAACAACATTGAAAAGTACATGTACCCTGCAGCGGCCGCTCTTGCATCCCCTTTCCCTTGGCTATATCCCGCTCACGCCTCGGCGGCGGCGGCAGCTGCTGCTGCTGCTGCCTTCCCCGGTTTGTCTGCGCACTTTGGAGCCGCTTCTCAGTCCAAGGACTCATCTTCTCTAGACAACGACGGGTCACTCGAGGCTGACGCGGGCTCGTCTGAGGAGCGCGGGGAGAGTCCCGCTAGTGACGACGGAGAGGGTGACGTAGGTGACACGTCCCAGGAAAGCAAGAGTAGCTCACACGATCACTTTTCTGCTTGTCAGAGGAGCTAATTCGTCTATGTTACCTCTCTGTGCACTCTGTAAGGAGTTTATGTATCTTAATTTTTTTTTAAATTAGGCTAATTTTAAACGGGGTTTCACAGGAGTTGTTCATGTACAATATCTTGGCGAAAGAGAGGACAGTTGTGACGGCGTGTGCCTTTTGCACTTATGCTAGACTAAACAATCTGAATGATTATCGACAATGATTGACACTACACGGCCGTGTTGTGCTGGAGTTAGGTTTTTTTTATCCTCTTTGATAAAATATTTTGAAATGGCAGCATTGGTGCCAAAACTTTGAGTACTACAACAGTGCGCAATATTCCAGTCAATGAGTCGCTTTGGATGTATGAAGTTGCAACTGACCTCTGCCAAGATTATTAATAACTTGGCTGACTCTGACTGTAAATATTATTAGCTGAAACGTTCATTACCGTGTAAATGTGCACTGAATGGGCGTATTAAAGAGGTGATCCTGGAAGTGCATAGATCCCCACCTTTGCATGGGTAGTCTGACTGGGAGGCACATTACTGTCAGACCTGAGAATTGAATTCTACCCCCTCTCAAAACACACACACACACACACACACGCACGCACACACACACGGAACATCTCCATCATTAACAATACATAAGTCTCCTTTGTAACGAGATCATGGGAGAGATGTGCGTAAATTCCTTCATTTCACTCCTACTAAAGTTACCCCGTTTCCTTTGCTTTCTGTACCCTTGTGGCAAAAAATAAAACAGATGTAATAAAATCATTAATGGAAAGACAAAGCCTTCATTCACAAGGCTTTGTCTCAAGCAAAGCCCTGTGTCAAGCAATGTGTTTCCTTGACACATCCCCTGACTGAAGCATTTCTGCACAGAAATGCAGTGACCTCCTGTACTTCCAGGAAACATTGTAGGATAGCACCTTAAAAACTTTGATATTGAATGTACCTGTATTTCCCCAGCTGTTAAAGTTTGTATGTAGGATGATGTTGCTCTTTGAGTTACTCTTTTAAGTGCACTTTTTCTGCTTTTACCCCCACCCCTCCACCCCAAAAGTCACCTCATCGTTTTTAAAGTAAATCACTATAGTTCTCTCGAACCTTTCTATTGTGTTGTCTTGATATAAAAATATGATTTTATTTCATCAAGGCGAAGAGATACTGGATGCTTTGTGATGACTTCATGCAGTAAAGTGGCAGTTAAGTAACTATGCCAGATTTTACAAAACACAGCTTATTTCTGTCGCTTTCAGGGGTAATAATCACAATCAGATTTGAAAAACCCTGCACTCAACTACACATCAGGTCATCTGGGATCCTGTGCTATCATTATGTAAAGCCACACTTTTCCAAAAAAGAAAGAAAGAAAAAAAAAAGGACTAAACTGGGAAAGAAAGTGTGGTCATTTTAAGAACTTTATCTTGGCCTCTTTTCTAATTAATTCCTGCAAGTGTAGTGTTGTTCTGCTTTTTAAAGATTCTCATGTGACTGAATACAGATGATTTTCATTGTATTTTGCCTACATGACATTGCTTTTGTAGTTTTTCTCAGCTGGGTTTTTGCCTCAGATCTGTTATCAACTGTTCTATAAAGTGGCATGCGTGTTTGTAAATAGTTTTTTTGTGAATATACCATGAAGTATACATGTCTTTGTCAATGTTGTAGAAGTCTATGGATTTTTTTAAGACTTAACTGAGCAACTGTTGCACATTTCGTTAATGCTTTACACATATGCTGTTCTAAATTATTGCTGATGAGTTGTAAAATAAATATCAAAACCTGAACTTTGCACTTTTCTTCTTATTCTAAACCTGTTCTGCATGTCTTCAGTCAATCAACAAGCACCTACAGTACACATAAAACATTTAGATCTTCTGAAACCATACAAACTATTGGACAGTATTAGTATAGTGGAATTAATTCATACAAATACTAGAAGTCCAGTGTGTGGAATGTATTGCAACACATCAGCTGACAGGTCACAGCGGAGGAATGTACAGTAAGCCAAGGCTTTAAACAAAAGTCATGTGATAAAAGGGCGATGAAGTGAGATTACAGTCAGTCTGCACAGGCTGATGGAAAAACAAGGGGCCTCATTCCATCCTGTCAAAAGCTTTAAACAAGATCAAAACCAGTCTTTGTTGTTGCCATTAATTGGCTTACTGCAATATAATTTTAATCTTTAAAGATAACATGTTACTCTGATGTCTTAATTACTTTTTCTTCAAATGTAATTTTGGCAGGAATATAAACAAGTCTATTGTGAGTGTTCCCTAAGTGATGGAATAAGGCCCACACAACAAACTGTTGGACTTGAACTTGCAAAAGTTTTGATTAGAGTAGAAAACCCCCAGGAAGTTTAGGTGAATAAATATATTTGCTTTAAATTACCAAAAATTATCTTGTTAAAAACCTCATTTGCATTTTATAAGCTGACAATATTTCTTCTCACTTCATTCTTTTGCTGGTAAACAAACTCCTTCCCCACCATGTTTGCCTCTGCTATTTCTAAGTAAATGTCGCCACCTACTGGTGAAAAGCTTGAACTCAGTACAGATTCCTATTCATTTACACCCCTGGGCAGTTTTTAACACTTACATCAAGCAGAAGTTGTGACACATTTAATTTTGCCAGATGGTTTATTGAACCATGCAATCCATGTCATATCAGCAGCCTGTTACAGCCATACATCTGTCAACGCTTTGCAGTATATTAAGGCAGGGAAAAACAACAAAAAACAGGTTATGTACAGTCAACATCTTACACTTCTCTAAAAGATATGCAGCTGTAAACAACGACCATAACTACATGACAGTACTGATCCAAACTACAGTATAAATGTGCTGCCTGACAAGTAATAAATCTAACTAATGTTACTTCATTTTATAGCACAGAGTGTTATGGTGACAATAATATAGGGGCGAAAACCCCCCAGAAAGCACTGAAACTAATGTACTTTCCATCAACAAAAAGAAAAACAAAAACATTATAGATTTCTCTTTGCTGCTGTGCCATTTTAGCTTCTCTCACTAATAACTACTCACATTTGGTCTAAACTGGCTATGATCATTCCTTCAATGGCCCCACTAAAGATTTACTGTACATTATTTGAATACGCCCACTGTGGAATTGATATAAGGCACTTTGATGTAATTAGCAGCTGGACTACAACCTAAGAGGGGGTTCACACCTTGGTGTCTGCACACACGCACGAACAACCACACACACACACACACACACACACACAGAGTTGATTTACTACTTAATAAGGGCTTCATACCTTGGCAATTCTGACACTCGTACTAACAAACAAACTCTAATAGACACACTAGCTTAGCTGGAACTATCCAACCTATTACTACATGCCTCCATTTTTAGATCTAACAGATTAAGAGGAGTCTGGGTGCTTTGCACATTCATATATGGACAACATAATCATGCAACAAGACCTGCTAATCTTTGGCCACATGATACTCAAGAAAAACAAGCATAATACATTTGGCAAAAACATACTGAGGACATTATACAAAACAAAACATCCCATTTCATCCCCAAAACCGAACACAAACAACGACAACAAAATCAGTGTAAAAGGATTATTAACACTGTTTCAGTGTGCAGGTAGTACTGCGGGAATGAGGGACTGCATTGGTGTACTGTAAATGCACCGCTTGGTAATAAAACATACAAATCCACTAAATAAAGCTGAAAAGTACGAAAACATATTTACAGTAAGCCATCATTTTGGTGCATACAGAATGTAACAATCTATAGTAAGGAAACAATTTGTGCATAGTTTTAATTTGGACAAACAAAGCGCAGGAATAGATTCTGATATGCAAAATGATGGATTGTTCACAATTTTACTCTAAAGACAATAGATCCTTCACTTATTTAAGAATCAGTCAATATGCTGGAGAAATTACAGATTTTCAAGAGATACAGTTCATAGGTTCACATACCAAAATTCCAAAGGCAATAGATTTGATTCACCGTGCTATGCAGAAAACAAAAATCATTCAGCAGGTACTTAAGTGAGAGTAAAAGTACATTAGGTGGATATGTTTATAACAAAAAGCCTGACATTTACATAGTAATTTATTGGTTCTGTTACCATTTTTTAAATCATGCCATAGCTTCTAACGCTCTTTTATTCCTACCAAGTGCTCCATGCCTTCCACTAAAAGAGTATGTCTTCACACTAAAGGTTGTCTTAACTGAAAAAAGAAAAAAAGGAAACAAAACAGTGCATAGTAGTGTGCTACGGAGGCATCCTGTACTAAGATATCAACTTACAAAACAGTTCTAGGCTGAAATTGTCTCTTGACAGGGGGGCAAGATGTGTTGTTTCCACAGCAGAACTGCCTCACACATAGATCCCTTCTGGGTTCAGACCAGAGCTGAGAGGACTGTGAAGGACCCGGAGATGACTGGGCCCCGGGTGGGTCGACACAGGGCGCTTTAATGAGCCAGACATGGGGACTAAATCTGACAACAAACATAAAGAGAAGAACCAAAATGGCAGATAAGTGCATTTCAAAATTTTAACCTCAGTGAGTGTTGGAAAGTTACAAAACTCTAACAAAAAAGCTTTTATGTTTGCCTAACTGATGATCCAAAACTTAAGGGTAAACTTACATTTTAATGGTGAGAATTCCTACTGTTATTTAAAATCCAATTAACAACCATTTGTTAGTAACGGATGCTGATGATGTAATGCCATGTACCTTTGGTATACTGTCACCAGGTGGCAGGGCTGAGCCATGCAAAGAATCAGCCAATGCTTTTCATTTTATGGCCAGGCACAAAAGCCTTTGTTGATTTACATTCTACACTGAAGGTTACAAGAAGATCATCATCAACCCTCAGTTATTGCTTTTCATAATTGAAAACTATTACCATGAAGTGTATCTAAGAGACCCATTGCTATAAACAATTCACTTTAATTAAACACAAACGCAAATTGGCATACATTACTACACCATCAGTAAAACTAACATATGCAGAACTGGTTTCACTATATGCACAATAAATGGAATTCAGCTAGTTAAATTCATTCATTCAAGTAAATTCATCCAATATAAAGTAATTTTATTTGCTTTAAAATAGGTTATCAGTTTTTAAGGTGGTGCGAATACCAAATAATTCCTGTGCATGAGAATAAAAGATTCAGAGCGATCAAGATACTTTTTACTACCTAATCTAATTCGAATCCCTAAAACCAAGTCTTGGCCCTCAAAAGGCAGACTCTACCTGCTGGTCCCAAGGTGAATATGTTTCCCACAGTTTACAATCAGATTAAGATGGAAGAAAACAAACACTTAAAACACACAGTTGAGTCATTTTCACTCAGCACACTGTTAAGATGAGGCAACAGAACAATGAGCACCTTGATGGAACAGAATGACTTTACTAATGCAAATGTAAACTCAAACACAATCTGAACTTTCTGTACTTCAATTTAAAAAAGAATTCACGTGTGAATAATAACCAAAGACAGGCTGCACTCTGACATACAATTAACTCTTGTCTTGGTCCAAATCAGGTCAGATCACTCACACTTACATGACCTCTATGTCAGAGACTACACACTGTGTTCACAAAAGCATACATAGCAAAGTAAATAGCTATAGTTACACCCTTTACCCTCAAAGAAAACTCCTCAAAAGAAACAAGATATCTAATCATTCAGTGTTAATAAGATAATTTCATTACCTATACCAGGACTGTTGTGGGCACTTCCCTCCTCAGCGGGTTCAGCTGGCAGCACTGTGACCTTGGTGCCGGTCTGCTTGATGAACTGCTGCAGGTTAACCTGCCTCAGCTCCTTGGTCAGCTGCTCCAGCTCGTGCTGCATGTCCTTCAATAAAATAGCAGCAGGAGAAATGATTTTGCAGAAGAGAGCAAAGCATTACCGGCAGCTTGAGACAGGCTGACTTGTACAGCTCGTCTCAAATTTCTCAAAACCTTTGTCAATCTTCAGTTTTAAAATCAACCAATCACGGTTTGTAGGATAATAATGCTTGTTTATTATCAGTGTTTCTGACTGATTCTAAATGGAGTAAATAATACTCAATTAGTTTAGCATTGCTCCTTTAAATCATAGCTTAGGGGAGCAATGCAACTGTTTGCTGACAGAGTTGGGTATTATGTTAGTAGCAGTTAATAAAGCCTTTGGTTGTTAGCCTCAAACCTCCACATATTTGTTCATTTAAAGACTTTTAGTCTTAAGCCCACTGTGATTTTTTAAATCAGATTTGGCACAGAATTTTATTGTCTGGAGATCCAAAAGGCTCTATATAAGTTTGTTTTTTTTTTACAATGGTATTTTCTTAAATTCAGCTGTACTTTGCCAATTTAAAGGGGAAACTCCACATATTCATTTTTGTAAAATGTTTCCGTACCACACTGGAGACATCTCAGGTAAACAGATGCTTACTGATAGACTGTCTCCCTTATAATTACATCATACTGCAGCAACGTTTGGGTAAAAAGCGTGTGCACTGCATGCATCTCTCTCACCTGCAATTTCTTGCTACTTTGTCCAAGTGACCTGTCCACGGCTTTACAACTGCTCTCCAGCTGGACAGCCTGTCTCTCTTGGGCTTTCAGTTCTGTTTTAACCCTAAGAACCTGAGCCCGAGCCTCTGCCTCACTGACCCACTGGGTCTCCCGCCGCTCTCTCTGCATCTTCTCTTCTTCCAGGCCTGCCTCTACACCCTAAGGGGGGAAAAAAGACAAAAAAAAACAACTAAAGAAAAAGAAGGAACGCCATCCTAATATACACAAACATCACAAGAAAGACTGAGACCTCAAACGATGATGAATGCATTGGGAAAGAAAATCCAATCTCAGAAAAAGCTCCTACAGACAACACACCTGTACCATTGCCAGTTTTTCCTCAATCTCCAGTTCACAGCTCTGCAGACGCCCACGTAGTTCCTGCAGCCTTTCCTCCAGCTGTCTCTCACTCTCTAGCTCAATTTGTAGCTCAGTGGCCCAGAACTCCTCTTCTTCCATCTCTACTTCATTCTTCTTCAGGTGCCTCTCTAATCTCAGGATCTCTTCAATTAGTCCTCCTACACCTGGGTTCCCAGCGCACCCTTCACCTCGCCCAACTCGTCCTTCAGCCCAGACTTGGAGCTCAGCTTCATAGGCCTCAAGTTTCTTCTCCAGCACATTGAGAGTCTCTCTCTGTAGACCGACCAGTCTGACCAGATCTTCCATGCGACAGGCCCAAAGGCTGGGGGAGGCTGTCCCAGTAGTGGGTCCTGCATGGTGAAGACTCCCTCCATTTCCTAGAAGAAGCCTTCGTTTGGCTTCGGCTTCACCAATTCGGCCTCCGCTCAATATCTCCCTAAGGCTTCTGGGTGCACCAGTGAATGTGAGAGACTTGCGGCGGGGTTCACGGCGGCGGAGGGAGCGATCGTTAGGATGACGAAGCTTTGCAAGAGGGGGGAGGCTCTGTCGATGCAGGCCGCGTTCAGGCCCCCTGAGAGGTGGGCCTTCTGAAGGGGGTCTTTCAGTCAGTGAAGGGCCTGTGCGGTGCAGGATCAGCTGGACATCACCAGCATACTGGCCCCAGGTGTTCAGAGAAGCCACAGGGCTCTCGTGAGGGGCTAGGTGACGCTCAGTGTCCCGCCATTTTTCTACCAGAGTGTATCTCCCAGTGCGGCCTGAAAACACCACCATAGGACAACACATTAAAAAAAAAAAAAAAAAAATAAAAAAAAAAAGAAAAAAAAAGAGAGAAAAAAATGGAAAAAAAACAAAAAAAAATAGGCGGGGGGGGGGGGGGGTATACATACAGTAATGAGAAGTTGAACAGTTAC
>VUQK01018023.1:11256-21334 GCA_015106715.1 Bujurquina vittata | reverse complement strand
GTTACTATGAGCCTCTGGTTACTATGAGCCTCTGGTTACTGTGAGCCTCTGGTTACTGTGAGCCTCTGGTTACTATGAGCCTCTGGTTACTGTGCAGCCTCTGGTTACTGTGCAGCCTCTGGTTACTGTGAGCCTCTGGTTACTGTGCAGCCTCTGGTTACTATGAGCCTCTGGTTACTGTGCACCCTCTGGTTACTGTGCAGCCTCTGGTTACTGTGAGCCTCTGGTTACTGTGCAGCCTCTGGTTACTGTGAGCCTCTGGTTACTGTGCAGCCTCTGGTTACTGTGAGCCTCTGGTCACTGTGCAGCCTCTGGTTACTGTGAGCCTCTGGTTACTATGAGCCTCTGGTTACTGTGCAGTTGTTATGCAGCCTATGGTTATTTTGCAGCCTGTGGTTCAGCCAGTGAGCTCTGTGTGGTGTCCCCCTGCACCAGTGTTCGAGCAGTGCAGCTGCTTCCAAGCAGAATATTTCCAATAGTGAGAACATGTTTCCTGCTGTGTGCGCTACCTGTGAGAAAGAGGAACGCTGGGCATTGTCCCAGAGTTTCTCTGTGAAACAGGATTAAGTGGCAGGGAGAATTTCTGCTGAATCTGAGAAATATAGTGCACACCTTACTATTAACAACCTGAGCTGAAGAAAGCATTTTGTCTCTGGCTGCACAGCTGGTCAGACTGTGAGCTAACATGTCAGACATTAGCATTAACACTGCACAAAGTCAGCTCGGTTAGTCTTCAAGACTAACCTTTCTAGCATGCATTAGCTGGTGAATACTTGATGCACTGCCAAAGGTTCCAGCTGGAACTGGAGTGTTGTCAGCATAAACGAACATTTGGCAGTATCTGCTTAGATCGTGTAGTGCTGAGGAAGACTCACTCTGAATGAACGAGGCACCAACAAGGACCTGGTTTAAGCACCAGTTTAGCATATATCTACACACTTATGCAAGAAAGATCTGCAGAGGGTAGTAAAAGCTGTACAGTGGACTATTGGAGTCAACTTCTCCACCAGCACAGACATTTACACCTCCAGATGCAGGAAACGGGCCAGCTGCATCCTGAAGGACCCTACACACCCAGCACACACACTTTTTGTTCCACTCCCCTCAGGCAGGAGGCTGAGGAGCATCAAGAGCAGGGCCACCAGCCTGAGGAACAGCTTCTTCCCTGAAGCTGTAAGACTGCTGAACCCTGGTGGGGCTGTGTAGCTGGACTACTCTTGCAAACCTCTGCATACACTTGTGCTGCTGTCATTGCACAACGGGTCTCTACCATCACTCCACATCCTAAACTGCAATGCCATATTATAAAGGTATGAATACGTGTATACATCTCGTTCCACTGCATGCAAATGCAATGTGAATGACAATAAAGAATCCTTGAACAACAACTTCATTTCGGTCCAATTTCTAAACTGATTCCAGGTTCTGGAAGCCTGAAAATGGTTTGCCGCTGCAATAAAAACATATTTGAAAGTTTTATTTGATAAAGGGTACCTGACACACCGGCCTGCTAACATGGCCACACTGATGAAGCTGGATCTCTGAGGGCCTCTGCACATTATGGAGCTGTTGTGCGTTTAACTCTTAAACTCAGAGCTTGGATGACAAAGCAACAATCAAAACTCTGTGAGCCCTTTCCCTGTCTTCTCCGAGGCTGGGAACAAATAATAATGATGGGAACAACAGTCGTCCTCTGTCTGTTTTTTGCCTGCAGTAATTTCTTCTGTCTTCAGTCCTCTCTTATCTCTCCATCGTTCCTCTCATTCTGCCCCTTTTACTTCCTTTCCTGTTTGAATCCTCCCCGCCGCTCCATCCCTCCCACTGAGCGCCACTCTGCTCCTGTTGACCTCCTAACTGAAATATTGGCTTAAGGGAAGGGACAAAGGGAAATGTATTTTGGAAGTAATTTCAGCAGGGCCAGGCTCGCCTGTCAGTTCCTCCCCAGCGAGCTGAGCTGTCAGTGGAATTAGGTTACAGACCACGCAGAGATAATGAGATGTAAGAGACGACAGGAAGCAGGAAGGGGGAGATCAGCAATAAGAAGTGACAATGTGTGCAAACACAGAGACACCAAGCCTAATGGGAAAATGGGGAGCACTGAGAGAGGACGGTGGATGGAGTGGAGGGGAGAGAGGCGGTGTATTTTACATGTGTAGCTGGGAGCTCTGCTATCTTCCACATAAAAGAGGATGGCAGTGAAGAAACCAAGCGTCCCTTTGAACATCAGTGTCAGATCCCACTAGCCTGAAAGAGGGACTCTCAGGTGGGTCTCCTTTTAAGCCCCGCCCCCCCTTTTAAAAATTCCCATCTTTAAAAAACATAACAGCTCAGCATCTGTTCTCTCCGTGTCAGGATTCCTGAATGTGACCTTCATATTGCTTCCACGCTTTCGGCTGGTCTTGGAAAAAGAAGTTGTGACTTCACTGAGACAATGAAGACGAGAATAAAGAGCCGACCTTCGCTGCGACAAATCTGATCTGCTGTCAGCAGGAAAGGCCAGACACAAATTATGTGCCACGACAGTCTGGAGACCACCTCGGTGCTAATACCCTACTGTGGCTGTGGTCCTGCTACTCTCCAGTTTCTTGACAAAGATGCAGAGAAAGAGTGAAAACAGGACACCGTGCATCAGGTCAGAGATCAGAGTGCAGAATCATTGAAAGCTTTGTAAGGGAGAGTGGAGTAAACAGAAATCTGTCACAGATTATTCAGACTAAAGAAACAATATCCACACTAAATTAGTGCTTTTACAGTGAGCCTATTCCACTCATTTATTCTGGAGCTGGACAAGAAAAGCTTTGTGCGAGTCCAAATATTCCTCATTTATTTACTTGGCTTTCTCAGCTCCCTCTTTAGAAAGCAGACTTCTGATTGGCTACCCCTCGTAAACGACAGGTGGGTGGAGCTTCTATGGTCGCAGTCAGAGCTGTGTGCCTGAGATGACCTCATTGGGATATCTGCTCTCAGTGACATCACACAGAGGAACGAGTACGGAAAAAGCCGCCACATTTCATTCAGTGATGTGAGTTTAGCAACAGTAAAGCAGAAATGAGTTGTTCAATAAGCGTGGGTGTTTCAGAATGCGTAGCAGATGTAAAGCCAGTTCTAAGCAGATCTGAACAACTCCAAAACAAACAAGGCTATTAACAACACATGCATCCAATCAACAGGCAGCAGACGCTTCATATCCATCAAGTTCCTACTTCATCTCCAGCATGTCGGAATAAAAAAGAAAGAAAGGGATTGTTTCGGGCGCGGCCAACATCTACTTAATGTGTGAATCAGAGTAACTGCGGCACCTGTGCAGGAGCTGTCATCACTACAGCACAGTGTGTGCACAGACCGCTGACGCATGGCGCCTACATCATACAAACAACTGCACCATCCCTGTTTTACGGCTACACACAACTGACAATAAACTGCATGCATGCATTTATAAGAAGGTGTGTGCATACTTGTCTGTTTGCATGTTATGTATCTCCACTGGATTCCCTTGGTCTAAAAGCAGAAAGGGGGGGGGGGGTTGTGACACAGTGATGAAATGCCCCATCCCAACCGGCAGACTAAACATTGAGGAGGAAAGGGTCGCGACCAAACGAGAGCTGCAGCCTCCCGGGGGAGCTGAAAGGAATTTTCTGCGGTGCCAAAATATTGCAACCCCTTCAGCTGCAGTCTGGTAGCATTTCACCATGCTGCTGCCATGACTGCGGTCTCCCAGGTTCCTAATGTGTGACTGGAAATGTGTTTGTGTGTTTAGCACTAACTTCTGGATGATGCTCTGAGGCTCAGACTGAGATGTGAGCACAGAAAAACATCCACTAAGAAGCAGGATTAAGAAATCACGAGTCAGCCAGACTGACGTTTATTTTGTTTCATGACTCTGATGATGTCGTGTTCGTGTCTGCACTAACCTTCTCCGGTCCTGGAAGTGCCCAGATCCAAATCATCTCTGGTTCCGTTTTGCGAGTCCAGGTATGTGGCCGGGACCCAGCCCTGCTCCTCTGCCGTGCTGACAAACCACCAGCCTGACGGCAAAGAAGAACACGTTAGAGCTGCTGTGTCGTTACAGCCTGGCGGATGTCAGTGAGCACTAAAAAAAGAGAACCGATTAGATCCAGAGCCTGCGTAAGGGGGTACGCTGGTCCTGTCTGTATCAGTGGCAAAGACAGATCTCAGGCCAGCTGAAAGCTTCACCTGCCTGGAAAGTGGAGTTCATTACTAAATCAGACACTGAAGAGGGGGAAGCTGGAGCCTGAAGAAGCACATCACCCGGGCTTTAAAAAAGCACTGGTGACACTGCCGAAGATGAACCTGTTAATACCTGCTGGAGTTTAAAAGACGCTGCCACCTTTCACTACTACTCAGAATCAAACACGCTGCTCTGCTGCTGTTCTACTCACATCAGCGAGAAACCCCAACATGGGTGCTCAAAGACACGGGTGCAGTTCACGCCTGAGCTCGTCATCATGCCGCACACACAAATACAGTCATCCAATGCATTCCTCGTCTGTCTGCATCTCAGCATTCAGGCACAAAGCGCTGCAGCTACATTCATGCTGCCTAGGATAAAACTCACTTTTCAATATCCCGGTGCAGGGGCAGCAGGAGCATGGCTCTGGCCTAAGCTCCAGGGTTATCACCCACAGGTTAGGGTTAGACCCCGAGGTGCAGTTCAGTCCTGCTTTAAAGGAATCTGGAGGCAGCGCTTAGTGTGAGATATGCTATAGCTTTCTGGCTAAGATGAATAATTAAGAAAACAAAGATATTTAAATTGAGTTCAAACTTTTTTACAGCTGTACCCGAATGTCTGTGTGAATGCACATGTTTGTGGGCGTGCATACTTCACTGAGCACGTGGGAAACTGCACCTGAAGATGTTAGCAAAGCAAAAGTCGATCCTTAATTAATTTATCAATTACTGCCAATTCCCAAAACTAGGTCAAAAACTTTCAAGATTATCCACGTTTTCCAAACGTGGATAATCTTCTGGGTGTCTTATGAAGCTTGAAAGGCCCACAGATGACCTAAACCACAGCATCACCCTGTGGCACTGCGTTTGGATGCTCCCCTCGTCACCCACACCTTTGATTCCTGCTGACGAATGAGAGCTTTGTGGTCACGTCTACGTTACGCGGCTCCAGCGTTCGCTGAGCTGACTGAAACACGTCACTTTGGCCGGCGACCAAAACCCAGCATGCGTCTCTAAGCAGAGTGCTGCCAGACTGTTAGCGATCATTTCAGCAACGCTAAAAAAGCAGCAAAACATGTCGGCTGTCTAAAAATGAGGAGACATTATGTTGTTGTATGGCTACAACCCAATGTGTGACACATTCTTCCAATCCATACAGAACGGGAATGACGGGAAGAGTGAGGTTATACGTGACACCCTTTTGGTCCTTACTGTGGAAAGTACAATACTGTGGATGGACATATTCAAGAGGTACTGTAGCTTCACGAAAGTAAATGGTCCAATTCATTGATGTAAGCACCTCTAACATTTGCTACGACTGGTGCCGAGTACCTTTCTGTACCCGAGCGTGGCTGAACGTGTGCGTTTGGTTAGTGATAGATATGAAAGAACTAGCGCCAGCGAGCTTTTTCCGCGTTCTCCAAATGAGTCCAACAATGAAGTCATCGCTGCGCCGCTGCATTTACAGCCTCGTGGCTCAGCTCTGTGATGTGGTTGGAGAAGCCTGGGTGAGTTCATCACACCCTTTTTTTTATTACCCAGCGACACACCAAAAAGCAGCATTAGATATTAAACAGCACAGACTGGGCTCAACGTCACAGCTCGGCTTCCTAAATTCAACTACTGAACTGAGCCAAATAGGTGTGAACTACATCGTACTCATAGTGATATAATCAATATGCAGTGAAACAGAGGAAGTCAAGTATAAGAGCACCCCACAGAGCAGGCGTCACTGACATGATACTGTCAGAAACAGCATGAATGGAGGAGCTGCGGGACACATAACGTGGGTTGCAAAGCAGCTTGCAGGAAATGTGGGCAGGCTAAAGCAGTTTAAATAGAACACCATGTGCCAGCTGGTGCTGAGATGGGTGGATTAAAGGCAGTTTACAGGTTTTGTCAGTTTATTAGGAACATCTGCAACGTAGATGGCAAACAGTCTTGGGATACAAGAATGAGCGGCATTAGTGGGTCCACTAAACAGATGAGAGTAGAGGGGTCTGCCCAGCCACCTTATACCCGTATAAGCACAGTGATGCATGAGCCACCCTGACTTTGACAGCTCAGGTGCACCATAAAAACACCTTCTTCCAGCACAAACACAAACTCCTGCCATCAGCAGCTCATGGCTCAGGGTGAAGACAGGAGTTATTTCAACCTGAGGGCCTACAGACATATGGGGGGGGCCCGCACAGTAGCAGCAGTGTAGATCATCCAGCCTGACCCTCCTCACCGTCACAGTGGCTTTTTGTTGATGCTCTGACTCCTGCAGAGACTCTGCAGTGCAGTCTGGCTTCAGGAGAGGTCAGAGTAGACAGTTTGGACCTGTCAGGATCAATTGAGGACGTTGCTTTGCTTAGACTTGGGTGGGTACTGCTTTCATATGAAAGGACATTATAGCAGTTATACTATGCTAATTCAATCCTACAGCATATATAGCCCAGTGTTGCAAAACAAGAGCATCTATGGGACGATTAAGAGTGAAAAACTGAATCTGATTTTCTTCTTTTTTATACACCCAGAATCATTCTTTTAGTGTGAAGCTTGTGTTTTCATTCCTGGCATTTTATTTTCTGTTTTCCTGCAGTGTGAAAGGTCCACCCAGCAGCAAGAATAGCTTGGCCCATATGAAACCCATTAGGGCTTTCATCGGCTGATTCATTGCAACTTTTAAAAGCTAAAGACGAATTGGAGCCACCTGTACTGAAGTTCTGTATGGAGACAAAAGCAGCAGCAGCAGCTTCTCCGCTCTTCATCCCACCTGGAACCCGCATGTCTCATCATACCTTCAGTAACTAAAGCTAATAAAAGCAGAAGCTTGAGTTGAGACAGAAAATGAAGGTGGCTAATGCTAATAAATCACAAATACTTGCTAGTTAATACACGAAAAACTCTCTATAGACGGTGAGATGCTGCAGAAGCTTTTGTGCTGCAGAGGCGATGGACATCTCGACTGATGCCAGAGCGATGAGGACTGCAGGAGTCAAACGTGGTGGATTAAAAGGACGAAGAGTTTCCTCCAGACCGCTAAATAACAAAAACTGATTCAGGCGCGTTTCAGTGAAGAAAGCCAGATGCTGCGACTCTTTAGCAGCACTGCAGATCAAAGCTGATGTTACACTGAAACTTAGACACGTTTTTTAAGAAAGAAAACAAGAAGAGAAAAATGCGTGCATGATGAAAAATGAATAATATAGCATGAATGTGAACAGGCTGGAAGAATTAGGGGGCTTTCCGGTTTTCTCCACATTCGCACACCGATACAAAACATCCCGAAGGCCAGAAACACAGAGCCTCAGCCTACGTCATGTGCACACATGGAATCACAAGGCAAACCTTTGACAGGACCCAGTTCCCCAATAAATCCAGCTCAGGAGAGAGTGGGCACAGTGAAGGCGGATAAATGAGGACCAGAAACACTGCTGCCCACCTTCAGACACACAAACTTCACAAAGCCCTCAACAGACTGCAGAAGAAGAAAACTAAATGGAGAAGCAGATGTGAAAATAAGACACCAAATGAGAAAGATTGAGAAGTCTCTCACTGTAATAGATAGTTGGTGAAGCCGGGCGCGAGCCGGCCTGCACACTGCTGCAGTTTTCACAGGAAAGCTGTCTCGTGGGAGGAGATCTGGACCAAAGATTCGCAGGCATATGGACACATTTTCTCAGAGTCAATTAAAGCAAAGCATAACTTATCCCAGCATATGTGTGGAATGATGCATAAATTGTCCAGTTATAATCACTCTTCAGGTGTGGAGGGCTGAAATAGTCCAGAAGCTTTAATATGCTCACTTGCAGCAAAGTGAACTATGGAGAACATCTTTGGCTGCTCACTGGTACCACCCGGATCCTCGAACCATCCCACTATCAAACAAAGTACTTACACCTATTTAGATTGGCAAAGCTTAAAGGTAAGGCTAAAGGGAATTGACATGAGGATGCACATTATGCCACATCATCTCCTGAAAGCCCTTCATGATGCTGCACAGAAAGCCTTCACAAAAGAAGGTCTGCAGGTTAGACGATGGGTTAGATGATCAAACACTTCCACAGAGAGTCTGAGAATTTATTGACTGCAGTGGAGAGTGGCAAAAAGTAAATCAGGTGTTCACATGTTTCAGAGACACATTCGTGGATATTTGGGGCTCCCACAAAGAAACATCTCAATGTTTTTCCTGTGGTCCAAAGTGTCAGACCAGCCAGTTCTCCCCAAACTCAGAAACTACTTTTGGAAGTGGCGACGTAAAATTTGGCAACGTTTTGCTGGCAATAATACAACAGCTCACTGGTTCTCCTCCACTGTGTGAAGGATCAAGGTGGTGACCCTTCAATTTTACCTCTGGAGAAAGGCCGAAGCCACAGGTACTCGAACAGGCTCGTGGTCACTGGGAGTCGGCTCACAACAAACATGGGTGAGGGCGGTGGGCCAATATTCTCCCTCAGACCCGTCAGGATTTTACAGAAACCCGTGTTGACCCTCTGACTGCTGACCCGATGCACTTGGACACCACAGGTTCTTTGACTAAAGACTCGTGGGTGTTCTGTGGGTCAGAGCAGGTCTCATCACCAGTGTCGATCCTCAGCATAGAGGTTGGGTCGGGTTGACTTGTGACGGTCCAAAGTTATAAATATATTTGATTTTGGTTTTAGGGTCATTTCATTGCACGTGCAAGTGGTCCGAACAGGTCGTCCGAACCTAGCAGCGACCCAGAGAGGACCTCGAGGGGAAACATGGACAAGTTCACATCAGGTGTGTTTGGGCTTTTATAAATATTAGACTCATTTCTTGATTATGGAGATGTGGAACTCTTATTGACCTGCCTACTGTGGAGCGACTGTGGCTGTGATCCACTGAGACAGGAGCGAACACATGTATCAACTTTCCTCTGAAACACGGCAAATAACTGCTCACGTCCACAGCACAACATTAAACACTAAAGTCCTAAAGTGGGCGATCCAGCAGCAGGGGCAGTGTGTGTGTGTGTGTGTGTGTGTGTTTGAATCACCAATGAGCTCTCCGAGTCCTCTCGGCAGCTATAATGTGTGCGGTTTCTTTGTCTAAACACTAAAAAAAGAGCACGTCCAGCAGCGTGTTCTTTTCCTCCTGTTAGTGTGTCTGACAAACTGGACCCAACTGTTCTGGGATCTGAGGTGTTCAGCAACTAATGACTAATATTCAGATAGCCTGTGCAACACCACCCGCTGTCTGCCACATTTATACATGCACACAACACAAAGCATAAATATGTAAGACAGCAGAGGGGATGTAATTTCTTACAGCATTGAGCTCTAATTGGAGTTTCTAACTACACCGAGTCTTGGCAGGCAATAATTGTCTTCTTTTTCCCCCCCCACAGAGGGAAAGTAGAGGTCACGGTGAACACAGTGGTACAGTAACCGAGAGCGGCCGGCTTATCACCAACTGCCACAGGCCTGCCCCCGCCCGGGACGGCTTTGGAGAGTTCTTTAAAGCAAGAGCGATAAAAAGAAGACAGAGGTGAGAAAGAGAGCCAGGCCAGGAGGAGAAGAAAGATTAAAGAGTGGTGTGGGCACCGACAGACGGAGAGGAGACAAAGGAGGGGAGCAGATGTTTGGCTGGGGCTTCAAAGCTGCGGTATTCCAGTCTAATCCCCCCCCCCACACACAAAAACAACACCTCACGCTTTCCTTTCACCTGCTCGCCTCTCGGGACGCTCGTCAGCTTTGACAAGGACGTCTTTTATTAACGTGATATTAATGTTTCTGGTGGCTGGTTAATGTTTCACATCCAGAGGCATCGATCTCAGGGGGCGTTTCACTTTAAGACCACTTTCTGGTCTGCACTGATGAGCAAAAGACAGAAACACGACATCCCAGTTCTAAGCTCATGTCCCCTCCTGGAGGATTTC
>VUQK01018021.1:14292-30093 GCA_015106715.1 Bujurquina vittata | reverse complement strand
TTTATAAATTTAATAAATCACATTAAACATCCCCCCCCCCCCCATTTTTTTTTTTAGCAAAATACAAAAGAAATGAGAACTGGTTCAACACTTTTCTCAAGTATTGTACACAAAACAATCTAAAGATCACATGACAAGTCAATAAGTCCTGTTTTACATTTCTACACCTGTTAACTTGAGCTAACCGTCAATGATGATGACGCTCATCCAGCTCGTGATCCGTCACGAGCGGACAGGTTACTGTAATACGTGGAAAGAAAAGAAAGTGATAATTTTTTTGCCACAAGCTGGCTGCATTGCACAAACTAACGGAAATTAAAATCCATGAAAAAGTCAAGGATGCTTGCAAACTGCCATACCTGGCAAATTAATCTTATTTCTCTAACCTCTGACCAGTGCTTGAGGAGGAGCAGAGATTCTTGTGAAAATGGAAGAAACATGATGTTGCCCTTGAGCACAAATTAGGTGAAGATGCATTAGGTGGCCACTGTGTGCAAGTTCCAGAAAAAAGAAAAATCTGTGCAATACTGAAAGAGGAGCGATTCTCGTGAACTGTGGAAGGACAGGGGGATGGCTGCCTCGCCATCACACAAGCTCACAGGTCCTTCAGCCTGAAGAGCTAAACATAAAAAAAAGAAAAATACTACAACTTTGAAGCCATTTTATTACAGCATAACATAGTTAGACCACATATTTCTCTTCTTCAGTCTTCGTGCCAAAAACATCTACCACACTGAGACAAAAATAATATTCTGTGCACACATGGTAGCTGACATGTCTCACATTATGAAACGGCAACCTCAGCTGTGCAAAGTCACGATCACACCGAGAACGGTTATTCTACGGCTTCAGGACTTCCCATCTCTGACCATGTGTGTTTGAGCTGCTAGGTCAGATCTATGACATTTTGGAAGTGGGAGAAATTTCTGTAAATGATACCATCTCAACCCATCACCTCGACGTTACAGAAAACACTTTGACATAAGTCTATGCTCTGCTTCACTGGCCTATTTTCTGAGCGGTGTTTTCCAACTACATAATGAAGTGAGCTAATGCCTGTTCAGAGGAGTTCTGCTTGCATGCTTCGAGCAAATTTGTGAGGGTTTTTATTTCTTTAACAATTTATAACTTGCTTTTTTAGCACAATGTGTCACTGTTTTGAAAAGAAATACAGAAAGAAGTAAACAAGCTGTTCTGAATTAACCTTGAGAGAATTCAATAAAGCCAGCACAGTCATAAAAACTGCAATATACTGTGAAACTTTGCTCCAAGCTTTCAGATTTACTGTGGTTTTCTCTCACCTGCATGTCAACCTTTCACAGTAACCTTTTCATCACTTTTCAGCAAATATTTTTATATTTCTTTTTAACCTTAATCTTTGTGATAAACTCCTGGTACCATGTACTGGTGATTTTGGCAGTAAGAGAAATTGTTCAGATCAGACAGAGGAAAATATCAGGAAGCAAGTGTTTCCTGGCATGCCTGAACCTCAATGGGGTAAAAAAATAAATAAAAATTTGGAACATGGCTCGTCTGGTGCACCTCCCAAATTCCCTGATAAGAGTCAGTGCTTGTAGCAACTGAGGTTCAACAGTCATTGTCTTGGGTTTGATTAAAAACAGATAAGATTCTCTGTAGTGAAGGGTGGGTGAGGTATTCGGCTTCTACAATCAAACTGGTAAAATACTTAGAATCAGTAGGTATGCATTCAAACATGGGCTTTTTCACTTGTGCACTTATTTGCATAAGAAATCTCCATTTCATATTCTAGCCCCTGCTGTGTAATTTTATTTGTGCCGTCACAGGGCTAAAACTCAGACTGACATTCACACCTATGATCAATTTAAAATCGCCAGTTAATCTAACCCCACTAATTGCATGCCTTTGGACTGTGGGAGGAAGCCGGAGCACATGCAAACGCCACACAAATCCAGGACCTTCTCTCTGTGAGGAAACAGTGCCAACTACCACGCCACCGCACTGCGCCCTAGTAGTACTATAATGTTGTCGGCCTTTGCTTCATCCAATCAAAGTTAAATGCCTCCGGGCAAAACATGTAATGGCGGGACAAGCTTTTCTTCTCTCACCACACTGAGAAGCATTAAAGTCTTTCCTCAGACAGCTAAAGTCCTGGTGCCATTTTTGGGCTAGTTTGTCTTCCACTGCCTTCTGTGCCTCTGTGCAATGTCTTACTCTGCATTCAGTTCATCTGGCTGTCTGAAAAAAAAAATAGATCCCGTTTCCCAGGCTTACTTTTAAGAACATAGGACATAAATAGCAGATCTAGCCTTTAATGGGCAAATGTTAAATTAGGTACAATTTGGCACATTTGTAGGAGCCCCTTTCTTTTCCCTAAGTTATCAAATGCCAAAAAAATATATAAATAAAAACATACTGCATATTAGAATGTGTGTGACAGTCTATTTGTGATGCTTGATAAGTTTCTGTTCTTTCACCAGAAACAACTGTGTGAATCTAACTGGTAAATGGTAAACGGACAAGTATTTTTTCTACTCAGTTTGAACACTCAAATTGCGTACTACAATCAGGGTTCTGGTGGCCACTGCTTGCAAACTAACTGCATACACTGTCGGCAATGCCTCGTGTGCGTAAAGAGCAAGTGGTGCCATTATTCTCACACCTGTGGCTTTGCAGGCTCCCTGCAGTGTTTTCCTGAACAACAGGTGTCGAAACCAATCGCAGCATCAGAGCTGGTATAGAACAGCAAAAACTGCAATCGCAGAGGTCTTTTCCCAGAATGGCTCATCTGTTCCAACGGTTGCAGCAATCTCCCTCTCTGTCATCTGGGTCCCTCTGTGCATTCATATATCATTTTGGCACGAGCTACCATTCAGAAAGCATAAACTAGGCCCTGTGATGGACTGGCAACTTTTCCAGGATGTAGCCAGTCTCTCACCCAATGACAGCTTGGATTGGCTCCAGCCCACCGGCAACCCTGAACTGGACAAATGATTAAAATGGATGGATGGATAGATGAAATAAAACCTCATTTGAAATAGGGCTGCTCAATTATGGCTAAAAAAAATTATTTAACACAGTAACCCAAATTCTGAAACATGAATTTACTGGGTACTGAAACCAAAGTGTCTACAACACTGGTTTACCTTTCTTCTTGATAAAGATCGGTTTCGTCACCTTGGCTTGATCTAACCTAATTCGACCAGAACCTGTTGAGAAGTAACATTTGGGCTTTTAGAGAAAGGCGAACATACCTGCTGTACAACAAAGGGAGTGCGCTCCATTTTTAACACAAGACAAAATGGAAAGATCGTTGCAAAAAAGGAACGCAGCACAATAAATGTTGTATCTTTATTATTGTTGTTTTCATGATTATTGGAAACCATCTTTGCAACTGAATATAAGCAAAACCCTATTTCCTTTTGATATAAGGCACCCAACTTTAATGCAAATCAATATGAAAGTACCACTAATAAACACTTAAGCAACACTAATAAAAGATTATATCAACTATTCAAAGATCATCATACTCATCAAACTGATCTAAAATCACTGTGCATAGTCGTGGCAATTTTACCTCTAGCCTTTTTAATGACTGTGGTCATCTTTGGCATGTGATGCCTGTTTATGCACTAACATCTTATCACATCTCACACATTTTATCGATCTGATGCCTCGCAGTAAATAACATGTTCTTCTTTGGTTCAAAAGTGATAGGGAAACGGCTCTGTTGCATAACCAAATCTAAATCTCATGTGGGGCACTGAATTGGCTGGATTACACAGTGGATGTTGAGAACATCGATACAGGAGACAGTGATCATTAACTAAACATTTAACTCCAATGAAGCAGCCATTTGAACGGCATAGATCCTGTTTAAGAGTCAGGTATGAGTGCTGCGGTAGAAGGATGATATCACCAAGAATGCACTCCTTAATTGAAACCAGCAGCTCCTCGAGCTATCCCATTACACCGGCCAGGTTGAGGTTGCCAGGTCAGAGTATGAGAAAGCCCCCATGTGTAATTTATAGCACTCTTACCACAGATAATCCATACGTAAAAGCTGTGAGGTTATGAAGCTATAGACCCAATTACAAATCTGCAGCCAATTTGGCCCTCACACAATCCTTCTTAAATCACAAAGCCTCAGACCATGCTGACTAGATTATAGAAACCTTTTCATTAGAATTCCCTCTGCATACCACTCTTGGTAAATTTGAGAGAGAAAAAAATGAAACCACTGACATCAACTACCTGAACTGGTGATCCAGAGCCCACAGCCTCCATTTCTTTTCCTCCCACAGCAGTAAATTTTCATGGAATGTGGGCCAAGGATCAGATCAATAAAACTTTGCAATTTAACAAGAACACATGTTGGAAGCGCTACTAGGTATGGCTACATTTTAAGTGAGATGCAAATGAATATCCGTATGCGCATGTTCCTGCAAGTGTTTCATAAAAGCCAAAAGAAAAAAGGAAGGGGGTATTTTGTACCCAACCCATTATCTCAACCATCAAGCATGTGATCCCCTCTATCTGTGAGATTATAGGAGCTTAATCACTGTGAAGATTAACCTTATCAGAAATCACATTTCTTCACACAGTTTCAATTATCCGGACAAACTCGGTGTTGGGGACGGGGAGTCGGAGTAGGGCGGCACTAACGATATAAACAGAGCATTGGTCCCAGTGAATAAAGATACCTGCTGGCTGTTTTCCAGCTGTGTTTATCTGAAAATCATGTTTGAAAAAGAACACACGACTGTTTAATCATTGGGAACCTTCATCCTATTTTCAATATTGTGCTGCTCACGCTCAAAGGCATTAGCACAGAGTTACAGTGGACAAATATTCCTGGTTCTAATGCAAGAAATATAACTGCATAATAGTCTTTGCATTTTTTTTTTCTTGTGTCGGCAGGTTTCAGTGGAAGAGAAAAGTCACTTTGAAACTCCAGCTATGTTTGCTTACAGAAAATGTTCACTGCAGCTGTCAAACAGTGAGTTTTTTATATTGTCGAGTGTATGATAATTATGGTATTTCTTTAACAATTTTAGCCTTTTGTTCCAACACGTACTCTAAATTGAGCAAAAAATATGCCCTTGCACCTGCAAATCTGCCTCCAAAACAGCCCCAAATAACTGTTTAAAAAGCAGAAGCATTTTTTATACTGATCAGACTCCAGAGGTTTTGGTTAGTGACAGTATGTACCTTAGTTTTGAAGCCTCAGTGAGGTACATTTTGGTTGAGTTTTGTCACTTATTTTCATAAATTTAAAGAAAAAAAAAGAGTCGTGTCGGGTTACTGAAAAAGAACGAACCATTATGAAGTACAAAATATTCATATCTATCATAAATTGAGAACATCAGTGTGCTACCTCCCTTCCTTTTTGTCAATACTGATGACACAGCCTCTGGTTTCAGTTCTTTTTATTTCTTATTTTTATCCCTTTCATGCATGAGTTATAAGAAACTCAGTCAGGATTTTTTTTCCCCCTCATCGTTTTTATTCCTGTTTGGGCATGAGCCAAACAATGTAATTGAAATTTGGTTTATAAACCTATTTTTCCATGGAGTTTAAAACCAAAGAAATATGTATTCAACAAACCAATAAGAGAAAATGATATATGGTGTGAAAACTGTGAATTTAAAAAAAATGTAATGCTGCTAATCTGATGTTTTCTCACATTTTAACATAATCTAATGCTTTTCACAGCAATGAAATGAAGTCCTGAGCGATGAATTGTGGACTTCCTAGGATTTTCTTCTGTCTTCGCAGCCAAATTTTCTTCTATATTTTGGTGTCCATACAGGTTGGTATTATGCACAATTTCATCCAACAGGTCTTCAGGAAACAGATGGATAAAGAAGTCCATTGTCTCTCTTCTCCTCAGCATTCATCTTCCACTCCGCATAAATGAGGCAAACTGGTTGTCTTTGGTTTTCCAGACATTTCTGATTTTTTTTCTATCCCTGAGCTCTCTCTGGTGGTACAGCCTCAGCTCCCGCAGCATTGTCAGCTACCCTACCACCCACAGCTCCTTCAGCCTCCACAGATTCTATGTCACTACTACTTGCGTTGACTAATCCTGATCCTTCTCCTTGATTTTCTGGCAACCATTTATCACCACTGCCACTGGCATCATCCTCACTTCAATCAAATAGTATATGTGCCACTATCCTGTAGGTGTTCCTGTCACAAGCTGTATGCAGCAATGCATGGTGGACACATGATTAACTGCAAATTTCTCTGAATATAAAATAAATATCTGGAAATTTTAACAATTATATTAATCCTTAGATGTTTCTTGATGCTAGCATATTCTACCTGCAGGGGTGTCCTGCTGTATCTATTCCTCAGATGTTCAGCATTTCTCAGCATGACTTTCTGTAGGCCATCTTGGTTTTGAATAAAATAATTGCACGTCCCATGACTGGCCAATAGGTGGCAGTGTATGGGTTGATGCGCAAGCGTCAACTATGTTGGCTGATATGAAACTATAACAGAACAGGTGCATTTACAAGAGAACAGCTTTTGAATAGCTGTCCTCTCTAGTGACCACTATGCATGAAACAAGGCTACAAGTTAGTCAGACAGTCAAAGTTAGCCAGTGTATTTGTGCTATTCCTGTTAACCATTTTACACGTATGAAAACTGCTTACAAAATGGATTAAATAGATTATATCTGTTCACCTGATATCTGCCAAACTGTGTTCACCGATAAAGGTAAGGTTGACTGTGATTCAATGCTGGTGCGCACACACAGCGTCTCTCTGTCACCCTCCTCATCATGATTTATTTTTATAATAGCAGGTAGATAGCACTAAATCAATCAGGCCACTCCCTCATCTGGTGGAAACTCTGGTCCCCATCAACTGTATCCATACATGTTAGACTATATTAAACATTGCACTGTATATTTCTGTAGTCGTGACTGTGTCACAGATAGCTCACTGAATTCTAACAAAACATAGTGCTGCAAATTCATCAACTATACATGTTTCATCAAGTGAATAATGTAGATGACCAGAATGCAGTATCAATTCTTAAAATGCCATTGTGCCCATTTACTTTTTTTTTTGCAAGTGCAAAGTGTACATGCTGGCTGTGTGCAAAGTTAAAAAGTCTTAGGTTCACAAAAGCAACTTTTATACACTTGTTGGTTACTTTGATAGGTACACCAGCTCACCTTCTCATTAAGGAAAACATCTAATCAGCCAATCACATGGCAGCAGCTCAATGGATTCAATGTAGACAAGGCCAATATGACCTGCTGAAGCCCAAACCAAGCATTAGAATAGGGAAGAAAGGTGATTTACGTGACTTTAACTTAGCATGATTGATGGCTGGTCTGAATATTTCAGAAATTGCCCAACCACTTCTAGGGTTTACAAATAATGATCCAAACGAGAGAAAATATCCAGTGAGCAGCAGTTCTCTGGGTGAAAATGCCTTTTTGATGCCAGAGGTCAGAGTTACTGACTCTGGCCATGTCTATCCCCTTACGAATGCAGTGTACCCATTTTGTGATGACTGCTCTTAGCAGGATAACAAACCATGTCAAAAAGCTCAAATCATCTCAAACTGGTTTCCTGAACATGACAATGAGTTTACTGTACTCAAATGGCCTCCACAGTCACCAGATCTCAATCCAATAGAGCTCCTTTGGGATGTGGTGGAACAGAGTATTTACAGCATGGATGTGCAGCTGACAAATCTGCAGCAAATGCATACCACCACACCAATACTGATCTCTGAAGATGTTTCCACCACCTTGCTGAATCTGTTTCATGAAGAGTTATTCTGGTCCTGGTGCACACACTGATGTGGAAATCATGAGCTGGAATGTAGCCATGACAGTCTCATAATCTCTTACTGTTAGCCAACTACATAGAAGGAAATCTAGAAACCACAAATGTGGAAGAAAAGAGAAATTCTGCACACTCATACCTAAAAAGATTGAACCAATGAATTGACAAAAACACCAACACTCCACTGAAACATCCTAACTCAACAACAACCTTTTCACTTATGGATTTACAGCACAGCTGAAAATGTATGATTAACACAATCTAATATTTTACTAGAATACCACTCAAGGGGTCTCCTCCACCAGGGCCTCTCACATATCTCACAGTATTAAAGAAAGTGACCCAGATGAGTCGCAGAATCGGATTGAATCTTCCTTTTAGCATGCTTCACTTCCCCACAAAAATTGATCTCAGTGATTTTTTGTGTAATCTAGCTGACTGACAAACAGAAAAACAAACAGCTATGATCACATACCTGTGCTCAGGAGGGGCTATTCACAGACTGGTCCACTGTTGGTGTGTTTGTGAGAAAATGAGAGAGGGGCAGAGGGGGCTGATCAAATCAATGCGATGGGCATAGTGCCGCAATGAAATAAGATTTTAACTATTTTGAAAAGTAAAGGAAAACTGGAAATCAATATGTGGTGGTCAATATTTGTATTGTGGTAGGCTGCCACAAATAAATCAATGTATTGTATCACTTTAAGTTAGAAGCTATATTTAAGCATAAGCAAAGCCGATTTTACAGTAATAACAGCTTTATTGCACCACATCTTACATGGGTGGAGCCGTCTTTAAGGGGCCAGCTTTTTTTTTACTTTGATATCAGCTTACAAATCTTCTGTCAAAAATAAATAAACAAAAGAAATCACAAGCTGTACGAATTATTAAAATTTCCACTGAGGTTTAATATTTACAGCATTACACTACACTCAAGAAAGCTTACGCGCCCCATGAAGTCTGAGATATGTGAAGAGGTTCCAAGGGGTAGAGCAGTAATTCAATTCGGCCCAATGAAAATCACGCTGCATTCCTCACGGAGAATCTTGGAAGCTTTCCATACGCTTTATTAGATCCAGTTGTTGTAAATTACATTATGAAATTCTTGCTCAATGGATTTAAATAGGACGCACTGGGAATGCTGACATTTTCTGTAAAAGGGTCAGTGGGCGCCCTTCCACCAGTGACCTCACTGAGGGCGGGCTGTTGCAGGATCGGATCGGAACCGGCATGCCGGCGCCTCAGAGTGCATTTTAAAGTTATTGTGTAAACATCATCAAGTGAGGTGAGACAAAAGGAACAGGCTCACTAAACCTTGTCTGACAGCATTATCACGGCCATTGGAAAAGAGTGGAGGGCACTATGTAAACAGCTTTCTCCCAGACGTCAATAAATCCGGAGCCATTACGGGAGTGAGGCGTCGGCTTGCATTCTAACATCAGGGTTCCATAGAAAAGCATACAAACGTTTTCAGGCATGCATGCACACATGCCCAACCTCAATGTAGAAAAGCACAGGCAGGCACACACACACACACACACACACACACACCATAAACATAAACACACATGCGCGCATTGTGTGACAGAACAAACAAAGTACGGATATCTGCTTCTGTTGCTAGGATACCACTTCTTCTGGCTCCTAAGTAAATCAGGGTGACTGGTGGCACAGACAGCTGTGAAAAATTAACACAAGCTGCGGTAACAAAGTAAAAGTAACTTCCATGCTGATGCTCCAGGAAAACGCATTCGCGTTTAGTTTGATTTAAAAGATGGGTTTGCAATGTCTCTATCCTCAGGTGCCAAACAGATTCTGCTTAACGTAATCGTTCCCGTGGTTCGTGCTGGTTATTCGCTGATGCTTTATTCACCAGCTACTTGTACTGCCTCGCAGCTTTACATGTCAGGGCGAATTTTAGCCAGTTTCTATATTTAATCTGAACAAGTATCGGACATCATAATGCTCCCTCGCAAATATCTAGTTTTACTGGTCATTTTCCTTGAGGGAAAGGCCAAAACCTCACTGATGTTTCTATGCATGAAAAACTCTACATTATATATTCAGCAATATAATTACCCCTGCAAGTGTAATTACGCAACATCACAATTTTATTAAGGGCTCAGTATGCTGATGCAACATCTCTGGTTCTTCCCAAGCAATGAACTAATTGGGCCTACTTGATTCTGGCAAAAAATCATAAATGGCTTTTGCCAATAATCTTGATCATTTAATATGACTGTTCATTATCACATGCTTAAACTGAAAAAAATGTAACATTTCATGAGGCATTTTAGCACATTTTGAATTGATGACAAGAACACATTTCAAGAAGATTGAGACAGGGCCAAGCTTCTTGTCTCTAAACATCTGTGAACTGAAGAGAGCAGCAGCTGGACCTTTGGGAGAGGAATACTGCCCCATCCTTGTCTGATAAAGGATTCTTTCTGCTCTGGTTCTATTTTTCATTTCATAACATTTTCAAAGGCCTGGAATGCAGGCAGGCCAGTTCAGCACCTGGACTCTTCTACTCTGAAGCCATTCTAATATAATTGCTGCTGTATGCAGTTTAGCATTGTCTTGCTGAAATAGGCAAGGTTTCCCTGAAAAAGACGTCATCTGGATGGGAGCATATCTTGATCTAAAACCTGTATAAATCTTTCAGCATCGACGGTGCTGTTCCAGATGTGCTTGGTAACAATTCCATATGAACTAATACACTCCATACTAAGCAAATGGTTCTTCTCATCTTTAATCCAGTTGATGCGATCTGCATGTTTTCCAACGCGAATATTAAGTTTTGATTTTTCTAACCACAGAACAGTTTTCCACTTTGCAACAGTCAATTTCAAATCAGCTTCAGCCCAAAGAAGTAGACAGCTTCTGGATCGTGGGTTCTTCTTTGAGTGACAGAGCTATAGCTTGCATTTGTGGTTGGCATGGTGAACTGTGCTCACAGACAATGATTTCTGGAAGATTTTCTGAGCCCATGCCGTGATTTCAGTAAAAAAAATCATGCCTGTTTTTAAATGCACTGCTGCCTGAGGGCCCCAAGATCACAGAGAGCACAGATTTCTTCAGATTCTCAGAATCTTTTGATGATATTATGGACTGTAGATGATGAAATATTCAATATCGTCACAATTTCACACTGAGAAACATTATTCTGAAACGATCCCACAATTTGGAGACCGTTTTTTGCAGATTTGCTTCGGAGAAATTCTGTCTCTGTAAGATGCTCTTTAAATTCTCCAATCGTGTTCCAGGCTTGCTGCCAATTAACCTCAGTACTACTGTCTGTCACAGCCTTTTGTTATCCCCAAACCAAATTTTTGTGAGATATATTGCTGCCAACAAATTCAAAATGAGGTAATATTTTTCACAAAATAGTAAAATATCTCAGTTGAAATATTTGATATGTTGCTATTTGTGAGATTAGCTGATTATTGCATTCTGTTTTTATTTACATTTTAAGAATTGTTTAAACATTTTCAGACTGGAGTTTGTAAATAACAAGAAATTTTAAAAAAAGAGGTCGATATGGGGCAGGACACGGGGTTGTAGGGAGCTGTGGCCAGACGGGAGGCTGCTTTTAACTGTAAAGACTCTTCCAAAAGGGCTATCACCAATACTCCACAGCAGGATTTCAGCAATGGCAGAGAGAGGGTCAAGAGGCCCAGGCAAGAGTGGGCTCATGTGACCTGCAAGGCAACCACACAAAGATCAAGAGGGAGCTGACAGCTAACCCACACCACAGAGGCTGCATCCACTTTTTCATATACAGTCTATGGACGTATGTCAGGTTTGAACTGATGCACTGCAAACTGAACTCAGCTGACTTTCTGCTCGCATACGATTTATTTTAATGCAGAATATCAGTGTATTGTTCTCATTTATTTTTCTGTTCTTGGTGCTGGAAAACAGAGTATGGGGCTGGACACTGGGTTAAGTTTAACTCGGCCTGTTTGTAACTAAGATTTTTTTTTAAAAAACGGGTGGAGGAAGAACAATTTTTTTGGTATTTTAAGCTGAAACCTCGACACATTTTGGGCAATGTATGAAACTTCTCTGATCATCAACCAAGCTTATTCTAAAAATATATCCCTTAAATATGAAACTCCTTCTTTGTGTTCTAAAAACACTGGATTTCGTCCATCTTCAATTAATCCACATTGGAAAACAACAGGCAGAGTTCTTTTAAAGGCTAGGAGAGGTGACCCTTGTGCTACACTGGACTTGCAGCAGAGAAAAAAAATATAATTATATATATATATATATATATATATATATAGATATAGAGGCACCAATACGCTGTGAGCAAATTCACGTCTGCAGTGACCCGTGTCCCCTCTCCCTACACCTCCATCGTCAGACTGTTATTGAGCAATTATGGCCATTGATTTTCTCTCTTCTCGGTGCAACACTGTATGACAGCTGGCCTTTGTAAGTGGCCTCGCTGGACTTCTAAGTGCTGCCACCGGTGGCCACACTATTTGCTTGAAGATTTGTCCAATCTAACGCACTAGTCGTGACTTGGTGAGACTCTCTGAAACCATCATAGCCTTTAGTGTGAGTTGTTCACACCAAACCATGCAAGAACCACTCTTTATTCTTACCCACACACCTTACGAGAAGGGAAGTCAAGGTTCTTTTTTTCTTTTTTTTTTAAACCAAAGGAATTCTCAAAAGCAGACACAGCTTATATCTTGGTCACGAGTTATTCTCATGCATCTCCAGCTTTCTTTCATCATCTACTGTACCATCTGTCTTGAATGTAGCAGAGCAGCTCCCAGCTCTTAAACTGTTATACTATGTGGTTAACATGCTGTTTGATGGTTTGATAGACATGCTGTTATTATTGTTACATGTTGTCTATGTTTCACAAATTAACGTTTGTGCTTTTTAAGAATGTCAGATAAAGATTATTTATCGTTGTCTTTCTGCATTATGTGATTAAGACCGTAAATGAGAATGGCAACCCACCTACATCCTATTATATCCAAGAACAGCACATGTCAAGTAATAATTATTCAGAGTAGCTTCATGTTCAACTGTTCAAAGGCTCCTTTCAGTTTTCAATCTAAACGACACACTGATAAATCTATGTGACAGTCTATAATTCAAGTTTTTAACAGTTTGCAGTGCTTTTTTTTTTGCACAGAAACTGCTAAATACTTCACTTAAGCAATACCTTCTCAAATTGACAGCAAGCTTCAAGGGAAGTAAAGTCTCAGTCAAAACACAGCATGCTACTATTTTGGATGTGTGTGTGTGTGTGTGTGTGTGTGGGTGTGCGTGTGCGTGTTCAAGATGATGGCCACAAGCCTTAGCACGCGGTCTACAAGAAAGAACTGGGTAACCTTTTTTCAAATAATGTCTGCTACATGTGCTGTTCTCAAGTTCGCACAGCTTTAAACACTTATTCTCACATCTCTGCATGTAAATGCATTTTTAGATGTATTTTTAGCACAAATTGCACAACTGTTAACTGAACCTCCCACCTTGGCAGTTACCACCTTTTGAGCGACTCAGGACTCCAAAACAAACACAAAGAAACTATACAAGAATACCATCCAATTACCAGAGTGAGACTCAAGCCATCAGTACAGACAAGTGTGAAACAGCTTGATAGCATTATTGAAGGCGGGGGAGTTATAAGAAAGCAAGCAGAATACTGCTTCTTCCACAGTGTGAATGTTTGACTCGTCTTCACGCTCAATACAGCTGCGTTCTTTGCAAGCAAGGGACCTTTTCTAAAATTGCACATTAAAGCAGTTGTAACTTTATTGGGTTTTTTCCCCCCTTTTTCCTTAAAATGTGTTGTTAGCTTTTGTGCACGCAAAAGGTTTACCAAATCACAAAAGCCAAAGTGGTTATTTAAACTAAAACAGCATGCCAGCATAATGCAGCCCCACTGTGTTATCTTAATTAGCATGCCACTTTTCCAAGAATTGTTGCTCAGTGCCTGCAGCTTTGGAGGCTTGTACATAGACACCATTTCACTCATATTGGCAATTTTTGGATTTGCTGACTGCTATCAACCTATCAGGTATCAGCAGCAACCGATGACAGTGGCTGATGTTATCTGTTGTGTCACATCAATCTTTCGCTAAATGAATCTTCAAAGGAAGTGTGATGAAGAGCAGAGGGAAAGTTAAGTTCTTTTATAAAAGATTTCTCTGTTTCCATGGCACAAAGTTAGAACAGATAAACTGATAAAATCATCACTGGCTATTTGCCAAATGGATTTTAAATATCAGCATTGGCCCCTGAATTTCACACCTAGCGCATTACTAATGGCAAACTCAGCTGTCGGCTTAAAAGCACAACCACAAAGCCCTCACTATGACTTCATGAGCATTAATTCTGTTTAAAAATTAAAGAATGAATGGATGGTTGGGTGGCTACGTGGGTGGAATAATAAATGACAGTAATTCAACAGGTAAACAAAGCAACATCCAAATAATTACAGCAAGTCACCTGACATACAGCAGGAGGCAAAAACATGACAGCAGATGAGAATTCATTTACAAGAATTCAGGGAGACAGATGTGCCATTTGAAATGCTGATAGCTCGGTAAGTAACATGTTTAAGGTTGGCAATGATTGCTATTCAAACATTAGTGGCCACCACTAGGATGAGCTTCAGAGTTTGATGGGAACGATTCATTAAAACAGATTATCTCTTAGAACAACACAACATGATCCCTTTGTCAAAATACTAGTTAACCAGATGTCAAAGGGTGATCCAAGCGATGCCACCTCCAGCCTCTACAAGTATGCAATATTAACAAAATCCCCATAGTATATGTAGTTTTGTGCTTGGAGTCAATCAGCTTCCAGTTAATTATATGAACCAAGCTCAAACTAATGGAGTCCATCGCAAGAGTCCTGCAGTGATTCTCCTTTGTAATATAATGATGATGATGATGATTGCTAATATTAGAAATCTGCAGCTTGTGGAGCTGATGAGCGGTATAACATGAGACAGAGAGGTGTTTCTGTTATTCTGCCTGTCCTCCGTGATGTGAATGGGTTGACAAAATATTAGGCACACTTGACAAATTAATTAAAAATCTATCCTCCAAAATTATTATTGATAGACCTATAAAACAAACAAACAACAAAAAAAAGGAAATGAAGGCCCACACATGATACCTGAATACAGGTGGTATCGTGTTTAATTAATTTTGTACAGTACTGTGTAAAAGACTTGAGTCACACTTAATTTATTTAGATTTTCCTGTCAAGCTTTTTTTGTTGTTGCAAAGACTGAACAAAAGAAGTTGGAATAAATGAAGCACTTTTACAACAAGGTGCTAGTAACAATGAGAAAACATACAATTTAAATACAATTTAAAATTGGTTCTTTGGTTGTTTAGTTTCTTTTATTTACAAGGACGGGTCTGAAAATAAGAGGTGACTCTTGCACAGTACAGTAGCTAAATGAGAAAACTCATTGCAGGGCTGTTGTATAAGACTGCACTAACTTTGGCCAGATGTGCCTAATAAACTGGCAACATTGTGAACATTTCGTAGTCAACGCTGATTAATCAAAGAAATTCCAACATTGCCTTTACCAGCCCCTGCCGCAGGTTCAGCATGACATTGGGTCATAAAAACAGTTATTTTTACACACACATGTTTATTAAGCGTCATTTTGCACTCGCCACGAGTCAAACAATCAAGACTTTGATATCAGCGACGCAATTAGCAGATAGCAAACCAACAACCTGCAGCACAAGCGCGGAGCGTCGCTACCCCTGCAGACGTGCAGTCATGGCAGTGCGTTTAGCACAAGCGCTGAGGGCTTACCTGTGTGACGTGAGGCTGCTTTCGTGTGAGCTGTATCTGGGTGGGAGGAAAGTACTGGTCCGCTCAGCAGCCCCCACAGCTAGCCAGGTGAACTGCTCTGTTAGCTCCATACAGGTGTGCAGTTTGACTGGCAAACAGGTGACCAAAGGAGTCCCTGAACCCAAAACGGCCAATAATGAGCATGGCAGGGGAAAAG
>VUQK01018019.1:5891-22297 GCA_015106715.1 Bujurquina vittata | reverse complement strand
GGTGACTTGCCTTGAATAGGAAACTTACCCCATATTTCCCACCCACACCGTGACTTCTTCAAGCCTGCACACTCAAATTATGCTTTCGAAAGCCAACTGAAAGAAAGAGGAAAAAAGAGAACGAAGAAAGAGAAGAAAAAAACCCCCCCCAACACACACACACACACACGCACACACACCTAAGAAAATGACTGCAGCATTAACCTACAGGCTTGCATGTTTCTTTACAGCACAGTCACATACAGCTGCTCTTTTCATCCTGGAAAATGACATATGTTCTCAAGGAAAATGTGCATATGCCATGAAGCAGAAGGTTCCCATCCAAACTAGATTTAAAAGCAGACATTTCTTAACAAATGAAAAACATCCATATTTGCATTTATCAAACATTAATCTTTTAGGTTAATTTATATATTATTAGAAAGGCCAGGTCTTAAGAAAAACGTTTGTACTAGCATAAGCATATACTGCAACCCAGAATCTGAATACTGCAAACAACTGTTGTATTTTCATTATCTTTATCTGTTTCCTGTCGCAAAACTACAAACCATTTTGGTATAATTAAATCAGCCTGATTGACTTCCACACACGGATTTTAAATTATACATTTAAAGAATGTCACAAATAATATGACTTTTACAAATGATACAGGAATTCCAGTTAAATTAGTTTTCAGTTAATCTGTGATTTTATCCACTCCTTGCTGTGTCACAACAGGATCATAGTCGTATCTGATCACTTTTTGTCCAGCAGGAGAATTTCAGGTCAGTATGATCATACTGTGGGCCAGCATGGAGGAACAGTTTGGGCTGGTACAGTTGACCCTTAAAAAATGAAAAATGTTACTTAATCTGACACATGGTCTGCAATGCAAACCATAGCAGCCTGAGAAGCTCTTGCAAACAAAATTCCTATTTTTTGTTTTCTACAGAGGTGGGTCCAGGAGAGACGTCTTGTAGCCACTGGCCCCCAAATTTTTGGGGGACATCCAGGGCTTCTTAAGGGACTTTCCAAAATACAGGATCGTTTTGGGGGTATTTTAACTCAAGAAAAACGCGAAATTCAATTTACTGTTAAGCCAGAGATTTAATTCAACTTAAAATAGAGTTAATGGGACAGAAGAGAATTCAAAACAATAAGAAGAGGTACTTGTTGTCTTCAGAATAAGTCAAACTACATCATGTGAGCCGAATTTCAATCAAATTTCCTCATTATAACATGCAGCAAAAAATAAATAAATAAAAATGGGGGGGTACGCTTAAATTTATTTTGTCCCATTTGGGGGTAAAAATAAAAAACATAATATGGTTGTTCATAAAAGGTTATGTTAAGTGACAAATGAAAATGGATTACATGATTTATTACATGTAGCCCCACAGTTAGCTGCAAGGTAAAAATGGCTATAAAGCTATGGCGTGTGTCATATGGCTGCTCATAGAAATGCTTGTGAGAAGACAGAGGAGAGGGAAGATGCCTCAATGCGTTTGTCGGCACATGTTGGGAGAGCAGGCGAAGGCCCAATGCTATGACAATACTATTGCACTGCTTCAGCGGATGGTACAGTAGTGCAACATCGTCAAAGCAGCTGACCTGTGCACACACACACACGGCCCTGCAGACACAACCACGGCGACCTGTGGACAACAGTTCAAACTGTGACACAGCCGAAGCTTTGCAACTAGCACTCCAGTCTGCTGAAGGCTAGCACAGTCCACATGGTCTTGTCAAATTAAGATTTGTACGCAGACGAAAGGGGATATTGTGTGCGTGTGTGTGGTAGGGGGTGTCAGCCGATGCCCTTTTAATATTGCACTGCTCATCTGATTTCACAGTAGTACAACAGAAAAAGGGCTTTGGACAACACCGCTGCTCTCCAATGAAAAGCCAGCATGCACGCCGTCAGCTCCAGCCTCACTAAACTGTGCACAGTGCAGGGAGCTGCGTGCGTGAGCCTCCACACAACTATCGTGATTAACATGTTGCAAACAGGCTCATTACAATAGTGCAGTTATATCGCGGAAAATGCACAGGCCTATAGAGGGAAGCATGTAATGTTTGACGCTAGGTCCTGTGTAACCTACAATTGAAGAAAATAAAACAATGTTTGCTGATAGGGGTCCGTGTGTGTAGCTCCCTAATTTCCTCCGGTCTGCGTTAAGCTACAGGACGGCGGGCAAAGGGAACAAATGAGAAGCAGGGCTCCCTCCTATAGGCTGCGGCCTCTGCAGCGAGCAGGGCCCTCGCCCGGAGGAAACGAGGGTGGAGAAAACATATATAGGGCAAAGAGCACATTCCGCGATACAATACCAGAAACCTTCATTTAATACCTACTATTCCTGTCCCTTTAGCCAAAGTGGCAATTTGAAACCCTCCTCGTTTAGGAAACAGAGGGGTGGGGCCTGTGATGGGCGGCGGGGGTGGCTTCGGGGGAGCCTTGTTATTTTCAATGTTGGGAGAAGTTTCAAATCAGCTGAAGAGGCTCATTTTATGGCCGAACGCACGGACCAGCCGCGGCTCCCAAAGCGCCCGCTCCAAGTAACGCGAGCTTCAGCGGGACCCTCCGCTCCTTTAACGCGGGCCCGAAAGAACCGGGAACCTCTCTGCCCCAACACAACAACGAGCTCACATGTTTGCTTAAACGCCTCTAACGTCATTTCATCCGTATGCAATATTAGTTTGAAAACCTCCCAAAAGGCGAGAAAAAGCCTTTAAAGCGCAGCTCTTACAAACAAGGACATGCGGGTCTTTGTGAACACTCGGAAGACATAAAAGTCATTAGAAGCCAGTCTGATAAAAGTCAACAGCTCTTTCAGGCACACTAACACACAAACCAAACCCTAATTATGCACAAACTCTTTTGGAAAGAGTTGAACGAAATGCTGCTCGTTAGGAAGTTCGGCATGGAAGTGTGAATTGTAGCTTTTTTGGGGGGGAAATGCAGCTGCACCACATCTACAACAACTTGTAATTTTACAGTTGTGCAGGGGCCCGCTGACAGCCGCTGCGGACATGCTCAGATGATAGTAGCCTACTTAGTTTTGATATCTCACTTTGCGGCCACGAATAATCACTTGCACCCACCTGTCAATCACGCTCTTTATGACGCGTGCCCGCAATACACACGCGCGCGCGCGCACAAACATACAATAAGTGCTAGACAGTTTTAAGCTAGGAGAGGTCGTGAAACCTCTCTGCGACCAATCAGACCCACCGACATGCACGTCCGTCTGCGAGCTCCACACCATCTCCGCCCCACGGCGGCGGCAGGAGTCTCTCCTCACGCACACACAGCTTTCGGTGAACGGTACCTGACGGAGGCAGGGCAGGTCCGTGCAGATCCACACACAGAAGAAGCACAACGGAACCAGGGCTGAACCGCTTCAGTGAGGAAAAACGCCCTGACCGTCACATCTATCTCCCACACATACACGTCCGTCTCCACCGCCGTGACGGTTCGCCTGGCGTAACGGCTCCTCGGTTATAAAAACGGTATTTCGTCCATTGGCAACCTCACGGCCTCTCAGCTCCGGACTCCATCTTTGACTAGTTGACATTCAGCTCTTGCCGAGACAAATTCCTTATTTGCATGCCAGCTTCCAATTGGTACGTTTCGGTGCCCGTCTCTGCCCTTATTGGTGGAAATTTTATCTCATCACCTTCGGGATTGGTCACATACCAATGGGACGTCATTGTGTAGTTTAATTTTAACAATGAGCACAAATTCTCTTTTCCATTCACAAATTTCTCATTACCCGCCTTTGATGTGCTACATTGTGTCATGGCGCTTCAGAGGAGCGGAATCCTGGAGCCGCACTCAGCAACTTGTCCTGTCAGTTTACAGAAAATGGCAACTGATGGTGGACTAGAGTTCACAGCGGGACCACCCTCAGTTTAAACACATGCGGAGACTCGCCGAGGAAGTGTAAAATGGTAAATGGACTGGTTCTTCTATAGCTACTCTTCTTGAGCGCTGTATAGAGCATGCTTCATTCACCCATTCAGCACTTCTACATCGAAATGCTTTCTATTTAACATTCTCACACACACATTCACACTTGGATGGACGCATCGGGAGCAACTCCGGGTTCATTATCTTGCCCAAGGATACGTTGCCAGGGATCGAACCACCGATTAATAGATGACCTGCTCTACTGCCCGAACCACGGCCACCCCTTAATATGTATTCCTGCAGCACTTCATGGACACAAAATAGTTTCCAAAGTGGAGCAGTTAAGTCTGATAATAACCTCCAGCTTCGGTAGTAATAAGCCACTATTAAAGAAACATATGATTCCACTGAGGGGTGGTCCATAGCTCCCGGTAGCATGTGCCGGTGTGGTGTAGTGTGGACGAAGGACTGCTGGGGTGGGAAAAGGTTAAAGGCGACAGGGCTCAGTGGAGGTGCTGTGTCGACGCTTGGAGGAGGGCAGCAGCCTGTAAAATCTGGCATTCCTGACCAATGGAGCCGAAATAATTGCATTGTCCGGAGGAAAAGACCCACCTCTACACCCCCTCCGGCACAGGGACCAGTGGTGTGATGCTGCTGCTGCGCATTTAATATCAGTTGGAGTGCAAGCGTCCACTGATATTTTCTAATGCGCTTTGAATAGATACGTGCTAAACGCCCGTGCTTACCTAGTTAGAACCACTTAGTTTCTCCCACTTTCAATCAACGGGCAAACTGTAGGCTGACTTTTTTCTGCCAAAACATAAAACATGCGTTATGAAAGACGCACTTTCTTTTCTTATTCCTGCCAACATGTCGTGCTGGATTTGAAGTGAAGAAAGACCTCCACCCTATACCGCCCCGCCCCGCCCCCAGCTCAGCTGCAAGCAGCACATTTTATTGTCAAGCGGTTTTAACTGAAGCTGTACAAGTCTTTAAAGAAATAAACGAGAGGCACACTGCATCGCTGCCGAATAATCCAAATCTTAGTGTTTATGTTCAGCAGTGTTCACAGCGCTGGTTTAAAGTTTCTCTCTGTGCAGCCAGCCCGTCACTTTTTTCACTTTGCGCCCGAGTTTTGAAAGTAAATCTGTCTGCCATGACGTCCTGTAGCTGCTATGTAAGGAACGCGCGTTCACTTTTGCGTCTGCTGGTCTGTAGTGCTGCGCGAACGCGTGCGCTAGTGCGCAGAGCAGGGAAGTGTGTGGGGCCGCAGGAAGCGCCATGCCCATATTTAGACGTGACGGCCGACTGATCAGGTTGACAGGCTGCATACGCCACAGCTCCGAGTTGTGCATTTCCAGTTTGTGGCGTTAAAATCAAACGTCAGCGCTGTGTTTTGTTGTTGTTTTGTTTTTGAAGGGTCTGCTTGGAAGCACATACACAAGCTCAACTCTTCCTTTAGCTGTGAGGCTAAATAACTGCTTTGATCAAATCAGAGAAAGATGCAGGCTTTTGCTGTTTTAAGCAGCGCTAAAGGCACATGGAAAGACTTCATTTGTTCTTGGTGTTAAAGCAAAGTTTTAAAGGATGTAACTGGATTTAGTTCTGCTGAATATATCAAATCTTTAAATCTGCAGTTCCTCATTTGACAAACTTGTGGACTTCCTTATAGGAACACAAAGTGTAATTTGTCCAAACAACCCTCATGGCCACAGAATAAAGTAGACAACCAAAGAACAAAGCAAAACAAACTATAAATTAATAATTAACAAACATTCAGTCCAAAACAAACATCAGTAACACTCAAAAATATTTCTTAATAATAGAAAATTGTTCTCTCTAGAAAAAAGAGATAATGAAGTGTAGTAGAAATAGATGATTCATTTGAAATGTGTTATTAATGGGAGCAATTCACCCACAATGAAACAAGGAGAAGTCACAGTTGTGGCTTTGATAACTGATCAGAAAAACAAAAATTAAACAAAGCATCTTTTGCAAAAATTAGCTGGAGTTCACTCGACTTTTGTGCATTGGGAAGTGGCCGCTGTTATTAGCTGTTAGTAAAACTCAAACCAGAGAATTTCAAATAAATCTTTATTTGTGTCTTTGTTGTCTTTGTGTCTCTTCAAAATAAAAACAAACAAACAACAAATTTGTATTTTTGTGATGCTTGTGAAAAACTAACTTTTTTTTATTACTCACTTGTCTTACATTTAGTTGAAAATAGCAACACGTATTGAACACTGCAAGTGTATGTGCAGTATGTAACGTTGCGTTAAAAATATCTGTGACATAAACGTAGTTGACTGAAGTGAAGCCAGTGCAGATAAGCAGCAGTTTGCTGCGAGTGAATGGCCATTGTCCAAATGTGTTTTGTCAGTGCAGGCTGCAGTAGGTTAAATTTTACTGAACATTGTGCAACAGATTGCACAGAGTAACAGAAGTCAACACGGGCAACAGCATTTTAACTGTGCACCACTTTTACACATGTGATAACATGCTCTGTTTTCAGCAGAGCATGTTATCACATGAGTATTTTTCAACATTTTGATGTAAGATAACCATTTCAGGCACTACTATACCTCCAGCACTTTACACTGCAAACCAGAAATGGCTGTCACTTAAGCATTGGAGGGTTCTCTGTGTGAGAGGTGCAGAGTGTTCAGAAATTGTTGGGATATTTGTGGACAGCACGGCAGCAGGTTTTTACGTCTCCTCAGCAGTGACCCTTCATACGACCAGACAAAACCTCTGGAAGCCTAGCAGTGGAGAAAGGCAGCTGCCGGGAAAAGAATTGTAGAAATAGCAGCAGTTCTGTTTAGGGAACCTTGTGTCAGTTTCAGTTTTAATAAATGTGGAGCAGCACAAACAGTTTTCCAAAAACACTTAAGCAATCACAGAGATGCATTAGGCCAAGCTTATTCTAATGAGACGCTGTTGCACACTAAAAGCCCTGTGTTTGTTTTTCATAGGAACAAAGAATTTGCTGGCAGCATACTAAACAAAAGCTCACCTTGTGGTTCACTAATAATGCTGCTGAGTGAGAAGAAAGAAGGAAAAATAAATATCAGCCAGCTCTCATGGGACATACCTATTTGTCTAAAATAGAGGAAAGGAGTGCACCAAACAGAGCACTGGGTCTTCTGAGTCTATTTTATTTTTATATTCACGTTAGTATAACAGAGCTTCCCAAATCCTCCAGTTTTCTGTTGATGGTGTATCTTTAATCAAACTGACTGAAACCTTGTTGATTATGTAAAAACTTGCTTGTTCAGGATTTTAAAAAGTGTTTTGGTTGAGTGCTGCAGAATCCATGCAGCCAGTTTCTCAGATAAGAGATAAGTCTAGTCCTAAACAAAAAAAAAAAAGTCTCTTTAGGAAATAAAGTTTTTTAACTAAAACCAGATTCTGTGAAACAGAGCTTGAATGCATTTCCTCTGATGTTCTTTCAAAACTGACATTAGGAGAAGAGAGAGTAATATTTTTATGCTCAAAAATGTGTCAGAATGTCAAAACCCTATCTTGGTGTGGCATCAGGCCTACAGGTTCCCCTCCATACAAAGTACCTGCTATCCTGCTGAGCATGCTGTGGGTTTGTGGTCTTAAAGAAGAAGAAAAACCTTTAACAGTGTTGACTGCCAGACATCAATGTGTCACATTGTGACTCTCAGCCAATCGCAGCTGCAAGAATTCAGCAGCCCCTGTGTGTGCTGGCTCCGCCCTGGGTACAGATCATGTGATCAGTCAGGGCAGCAGCAGGACACGCCTCTGGCTCTGGCAGGAAAACAATCTAGGCAATGTTTGCTTAGTCATGTGGAAATGTAGACCTTCAACAACTAAAGAGTTATGTTCTACAAAGACTGTGCTCCCCTGAAACACAGAATAAGCTAATTAATCCAGATTTAAATCCACAAATGTTTCAGAGTGTCACAGATACGTGTGAAACCCGACACTGGGAGTGACAAGCTGTCCTGCCTAAAACTCACAATAGCTATCTCTCTACTGTGCAAGTGTCTTTGAGTAAGACACTTAAATCCCGTCAAATGATCCCCCAGCACAACCAGAATCTGAAGCCAATCAGACTCGCTGATGTGATGATGTTAGTTTTGAAAGTGTTTTTAGTATAAGCAGTAGCATGTCTTTGTATTTAACTCAGTAGCATTCTAATGTTGCATGTTGTTTCCTACAGTTCAGTGGAAAACTCTGTTATTGCATTTACGGTTTGGATGTAGTTATATTTATGTACCACAAAGGATTTTATGGTTCTAACACAAAAAGAACAAAAATCCCTTTTGGACTGACTAAAATAATAAATTAAACTTTTTCCATTGAACAATCTTTTTATGCCCTAATGTTTTTGGATTTACAGCTTTTATGCTTAAAAAATCAATAATTAACTCATCATTTAAATCCTTTACATTAATAAAAATATGTTAAAAATAGGATTAAAAAAATACAAAAACAAAAATCATGGATTCAAATAGTTATTAAGACAAACAGAAAACCAGACAAAACAATTATGGCTAGTATTTGAACTCTATATAGCAGCAATTTTACAATTATGTATTAATAAATGCACAGCTTCACAGCTGGCTGGACTGGAGCTCATTATAAGTGTATTCTAAAGTGCTGGGAAGCTTGAACTCATCAATTGTGTCACATGATCATCTACAAAGTGCATACAACGCCTAACCAGACAGTAAAAAGTACACAAAGTAGATGTTCTGCACGCAGACAAAAGGGACTTGTGGCAGCATAAAATGAAATAGCAGAAATAACTAAGTGCTTAAAGATAATCACAACTATCAGGGACAGATAGTTGCAATGGTGCTGGGAAAACACTTTTAAAATATTGTATAATACTATAGACTTTATTGGATGAATAAATTATACACTGATCTTAATGTACGGAGATGTGGATCTACTGCCGTCCCTCTTCTGTTTGTTTGATTGTTCTGCTGTTTTCTATGTTACGATAGCCAAAAGTCAATGAACGTCTGGTGGCATTACATTTCTCTGAAATTAATATACTGTTAATATACTACAGTATGTTCTTTCAAACAGATTGTGCACTGTGTAAAATGGAAATGGAAATAAAATGATCTGATTTAACCATGGTTAAGAAAAAGGAGACAAAGACGCCATATCAAACACGCAAACAGAGAAACGTGAAGGTTTTTTTTTAGAGTAGTTTAGACTATGTGCTCATTCTGAATTGCATACCAGCAACAAAAGTGGGACCTGAGCCATTTTTACCACCATGTTTCATCTAATGTCTTCTCACATCTCTTCAGTGTCCTCAGCGCTGGAGAGAAAGACAGAAGCCAGGAGTGTGATAGTACAGGATCCAACATGGAACATAAATGATCTGCTCCCCTGTCACAACATTTTTCTACGGAGGTGAGAACTAGTAATGTGTATTACCAAGATAAGTTCAAATCCCACAAGGAATTGTGGGAGATTTTGCATCTTCAGCCCCAGAGCGCTCTTAAACCTTTTAATTTAAACCTTTAATTGTAAAACGATCTTAACTTAGCCACACATATAACGATACTCGGCAATATATTTGATTAGCTTAAATTAATAAGAGTATCACACTATATTGTAGTTATTGTATTATCATATGAATTAAACAAATTCTGTAAGAATTTGAAGTATGGTTGAAGTATGACGTATGAAGTATCCTTAGATAAGAGGCTACAATTAATATCTATATAAAAGGTTCATCTGAGTTCATCTGTTCTGGTGTGTTATGGCTCAAATACTACAAATGTATTTCTAGTATGATACTTCATACTAGAAGTATCATCAGAATCAGAATCAGAATACTTTATTGATCCCAGAGGGAAATTTCTGTTGTTACAGCAGCATCTGTTTATAGAAGGAGTAAAACATTAATAATTTAAATAAATTAAAACTAAAACACACAAAAGTATAAAACCAAAGATCAGTTTGAAATATATACACATGTACACATATATACACATGATAATAATGTAAATTTGGAACATACTGTTTGTATATGTAGACCTACTGAATTACACTGGTGAGTCATGTGTCATCTGTTTATGGAGGAGTTATAGAGTTTGAAGGCCACAGGCAGGAATGAACTCCTGTGGGGCTCTGTGGGGCATTTTGGTGCAATGAGTCTAGCACTGAATGTGCTCCTGTGTCTCATCACTGTGTTGTAGAGCGGGGGGGAGCCATTGTCCATAATGGCCTGCAGCTTAGACAGCATCCTTCTCTCTGACACTGCCATCAGTGAGTCCAGCTCCACTCCCACCACATCACCGGCTTTGTGGATCAATTTGTTGAGTCTGTTGAGTAATAATAATAATATCGAGCAATAATAATAATAATAAACTCCATAAAATGATAAATGTAATTGTATGGAAAAGATGGACGTAAAAGTAGAGGTAAAGGAGTAGCAATCCCTCAGCAGTAGTGTTAGTAGTCTTTGACTAAAAATGTAGCCATGTCACCTTACAATAACTCAGTACTGAACCTGAAGTGAAATGTGGTGGTAACCATATAAATGCTGTTGCTGCTAATGCTAACTCAGGTTTTCCAATTCTATTTTTGGTGAATTGATTAAGCTAACATCTGTTCTCTTAATATTAATGTGCATGATTTAAAATCATGTGATGAACGTTGGATCTAGCATCCAGCAAAAAGTGGTCTTAAATGGCAACTTCACAAAAATGCTAAATGTGTGACGGAAGCCTTTTTCTCCACAACACCACTTTCAGTTACTGTCAGATTACAGGTCTGAAACCTCCTCCAGAACAAGGTGTGAACCAAATAGGCAAACTGATAACAGCAGGACAACTGACACCAGTTAACCATTAAAAATAAGTAGTGGTCACACAGCATAGTTTTGAGCTAATTAACTTTGTGTACAAAAAATATATCCAAACACTAGTTGTTATTCAAAAATAGTAATAAAGGAAAATCTGTATCTTTGTGGATTTTAACTTTAAATATCATGCATAGTTGTTAGCAAGTCTTCTTTTTAAACTGACGCCTGCCAGAAGAGAAGGATTTTAACTTTCCACTCCCACAGCCTTTTGAATACATAATGGTGCATTTGTTTATCATTATCTACTTCAAATTTTAAACCTGTGTAAACCTCAGCATTAACTTGAAGAATGTTCAGCTTGTCTTTGCTAGTCAAACCAACAAACTCTTCTGGAGGCAAGTAATTGCTTCCTGTGATACTCTGTCCTGGCTGAGTAAATCCTCATCCTCAAAGTATCCTCCAGTGCTTTGTGGAAGGGCATATTTACCTTTGGCATGAAATTCACATATAATGAAGAAACAGAAAAGTATTTAGATTCTTCTTATGTGAGTATAAGCACCGAAGTAACAATGTGGAGCCTTTTAGCCATGTCTCACTCCCAACACTTGATATTGGCATCACATTTCATTAATGCAGCCTACGCTTATTTTTTAATGTGCAGGGTGAAATTTTTTGGAATTCAAATCTTTATCTTTTTCTACAAATGACCATAATTTCTTTCTTTCTTTCTTTGTTAAATAATACTAATAATAAGTTTATTATTTACTGTTTTTGTCTTAACCAAACCAAATAGTGAATAAAAGTAAAGTGTAAAAACAATAGGAAGCTAACTATATTCTCCAATTTGACATTTTCTGGATCTGCGCCATTGCACATATGCTTCTCGCTCACTGCTTGTCATCATTACCTGCAAGCTTGTGTCGGTAAAGGACCCAACCTGCCCGAGCTCTAATAACCAATCAGCTCCAATAACCAATCAAAAACAAACTTTAAAACTGATCTCCGGGCTTATCAGAATCAGAATCCAGCTCATCATTTAGAACATTCATATGGAAACCCATTCTCCAATCAGTTTTTGTTAACCAAGGATTTGGAGAAAAAGAAAACTTTTGCAGGATTTGGCCCAACCAAAAATAGAGTAATAAGTCATACTTGTAGGTAGGCCAATGAGTAACTATCAGAATTTATAGTTATGGGAGACTGATAAACCACAAAAGTATATTGTCCAGTATGCGTCATTAAGATTTATTTATTTATTGCTATTTTTGGATGTGATACCTTGATCATATGTCTGAAACAAACACAGCAAATAATTATTAAGCATTCAGTCACCCAGTGGCCAGAATCAGCTGTTTTCAGCTCATCAGCTATGACCAGTGCAGCGTTAGCGCCATCTCTAATTAATCTGTGTTGTAGCGTTATACCTGCACTGTTTGAGAAATTTAATTATATGCCACAGTAATACTGACCACAAAACAAAACAAACAAACAAATGCATAAATGAGCAACCCATACAAAAAACATCTTTGAATGTCACTGTAGCATTCTAGCATTACCAGATACACTGGCTTGATTGTAAAAGTACATCAGCGAGGTTCACTGGAACAGTGAGTATAATTATAGATTTTTTGTTGTTGGGGGGCTGGGAGTATAATATAAGTTTACAAATAAACAAAAGTGATAGCTTTGGTCTTAAAAATGTTATTTATTTGAATGTGCAACATAGGCCTATTATACCTTTAAGTTTGGAATTACGTGATTTTGCTGGCGTTAAAGTATAACGTAGATGTACTCATTGTGGAGAAAAGTGGCTCTAGTGAATATATATTAGTCTGCATGAAATGAAGAAAGTGTTGACACTGATCCATTATTGTGAACATAAATTGAGTGAATTGCCAGTACTTAAGAACCATAGTTCCTGTCCCTGACTATGGTTATAAAACAAAGTGGGGGTACAAAGGTCATTAAGGATTTAGCAAAGAAGACAACGAGGTTTTCAAAGTTGCATTTACTTTTTCTAATGTGTCATTTTTGTGAAAATACAGTATATTGTGGTAAATGTTTGAACTGAAATCTCAATCAGAAAGCACAGTAAAACTAATTGATTACTTAATGAAGTGGAGTTGAATTTTTGTTAAAATTTTGAATTAGAATAAATCTAATGTCTGCTTATGTCTATGGTGCCAGCACTATTTCTTGAATTTTATTTATAATTTTTCAAAATGGCTGACAATAAGTCATGGCTTTCAATTAATGGCTTTATTAATTTCATATTGTTAAAAAATATAGTTTTTACAAAAGAAAAAATAAGAAATGATGGTATTTTATGCAAAATCTTTGGCACTTTTATCAATTTGTGACAATAATTTTACAACTTACATTAATTTCACTGCTATAATTTCATAGCAGTGAGAACTTTTATCTAGGTTCTATTCAAACAGGCAAACGTCAACCATGCCCGATCCTGTGTAATTGTATAAATCTACTGCATTTATTATTGTTTATTTATGAGAGCATGTTCACACAGTTGACATAATTTGATCTTTAGAATATGCCACTGTTTGTTGTCCACAACACTAGTAGAAAATCTAAGAAATGAACACAACCTATAATTGTGAAATCATGTGCCAGCCAACAACATTCTAGACCCGGCTTGTAAGAAGTTGTGGAGTCCAGAAGGCCATGTTGTTTGATATGGCTTTGTGCATAACAAATGAGTTTTTATTATTTATTCTCTTTTGTCTGTTTGTTTTATGGACATTATTAATCTTCCACTACAGGTTCTCATTCTTTTACCTTATGTTTACTTATTCATCTATGTGTAAAATACTTCAAACACCCTGTCCCCCAAATGCCCTCGCTTCCAGTGTTTTGAATAGTATTTTATCCCGAGAGGGGCGGGATTTGGCCTCCTGGCATTCCAGGGGCGGAGCCTAATGTTGTAGCGCCGTGCTGCATTCACGTTATTAGAAGAGTTAGGAAACACAGGAGCCTGGTTTCCATCGCTCTTGGCAAATATTTCTCAGCAGAGCAGAGGAAAAATTTGTATTAAGATTTATGAAGATTTGAGGATTTTTGAAAGCAGAACTACAAGGAAATAATGTTACTCTTAGCTTTGCACTTGGTTATTTGGCAATAGGCTACACTTTCATACACGGAAGAGGACTAATGGCCGGTATAATCAGAAAAGGACACGTTTCATAGCACAAAATAAAACTATTTTGATAGTCAAATGGCCGAATACGTGATAGGGTATTGCCATTATTCTCTGTTCGTGATTGGCTCAATACTGCTCTAAAACAAAGTAACCGTAAACTTCCGCCAAATAAAAGCCGCTCTTAATTCTTGGCGTTTATTTTCCACAATTAGGCTAATCCAAAATTACTTGAACACAACGTCAACCTAGGAGGACCTAATGCCAAAAAAATATCAGTCCGCGTTGTGTACATTCGAGCTTAGTTACGGACGTATAGGAGTTCGTAACCATAGCAACATGCCAAAGTGAACCGTGTACTGCTGAGGGACTATGTTTTCCGGCGGAATGGAAGGCTAAAGCAACGTCGGGATCCGATTGTTCTGCCTACTCTTTGTCGTTTTCTGAAGTGTGTTTCACAGCCAGCATCGGCACGTTTAATGCTGTAGAGTTATTCAGCCGCCGGAGCAGATTTCGTTTCCTCTTGTCAACGCGAGTGAAAAAGAAATTACAAGCTTGTTGTCGGAGCCGCAGTACACGCCGCCAGTGAAGGGGTTAAACCTGGGAGCTGCTGGACCACACATGTTGGAAGGAGCTGAGCACTGACCAAAGCAGTTTAGATCAACCAGAGCTTCATTTAGTCAAAGACAGGCCAAACTAATGGAGTTGACAAGGATTAACGCCGTGAATGAAACTATAATAGGTCAAAAAATAATTCCTATACAGCTTCCTCAGCGGGGGATTTTAGTCTCAGTGTGTCCGACTGAATTATCTTTAACGAATTTCACCGTGCCAAGAGCCTGCTCCAAAAATATTTAGTTAATTTTGCTAATGTTAGGCCTGCTGTCTGTAACCTGTGTAAGTAAATAAATCAAACGTCATTTCTTTTCCCGGAATCTCCTGTAACAGCTGCTTTCATGGCTGAAGAGAGATTGTGTAGGGTTAACTCTTCGTAATGAAGACGTCTCGGTCCGTGTTTGTTCACTGACAAACCGGCAATAATTGTTTTGTTGGAACAATTTCCTCCAAGGCCTGCTTGCCCAACACGATTTATTCCAGGCCCACTAGCACTAAATAACATTTAAATTGTCTTTTTATTATTTAAATTGTACTTAATCTGCTGGTATTTTTCTAAATGAAAAGATGATGAATAAGAGAATTAATATTACAGTGCCTGTGTCAAGAGGTTGGATAAAACAGAGTAAATTAATCTTGATTGAAATAAATCATCTCACAGCTGCCTGTGGTTAAATGTATACACTAAGTAAAAGGGGGCACAATATTGGAAATTAATTATTGTGATGAATGCATCTTCGTGTGTTTGTGTCAATTATTTAGCAGCCATGTCAGTGTGGAGCTGCATCCTGATGCTCCACACTGACAATTATGTGCTAACTTCTCCATCCCACTGCACAAAGGACAAATACAACAATTGTTTTCTATTACACGAAACATGAATTCAATTTTAATTGTTGGACTTTCCTTGACTCAATAGTTTTCTTACATGCATTTGTTATTTGTCCTTCACTCATTTTCTTCTACGTTAAAAGTCCTGCATTTGATTAACCTTTAGCGCCGTGTAAGCACACACTTTCAAAGTATTCATTTATCATAAGACTTTATGTAGTGAACATTTAGTCACTCTCTAAAGTGACCACAGGGTTAATTCTGACATTGTATGTCTTGTACTAAGACAAAAAGATTAAAAAATATATATTTTTTAATGTCAGTCCTCTGATTGCAAAGATTTTTCAAAAGCCAAAAATGATCCATTCTGATAGCATTCAGGTAGTATTGGTGTTGGGGTACTTAATGTCAATGATGATGTAACAGTAGCTCCAGCCTTTGGGGTAATGGGAGAAAAAATGATCACGTTTAACAAAATTGAAAATTACTTTTACATGCTGTTGTTTTCTACATGCATAAAGCAAGTGAAATAAAAAAATGTTTAATTACAAGTAAAAGTCCTGCATTCAAAGCTCAAGAAAAATATAGAAATATTTTCAAAAACACAAAGTGTCCAAAATAAAATGGCTCACCTTTATCACTGTGGCAAATGGGTTCTTGTGTAGAAGTATAGTTGTTGCTAAACATGGCATGTTTTCATGTTTTAGCTGGTTGCGATGGTGTTAAGTATTATAGCGATTTTTGAGTAGTTTCTTTTTTAAGAAACTATTATTTATGTGTTAAGGACATTGACTTTATATGTGCAATACAAATAAATTTGCCAGGACAGTGCTCTCCACTGCCATCATCAAAATACCAAATGAGGGAATTTATTTAGGAAGAATGGTGTATCATCCCTTCAGCAGAGCTCCTGAGGAATAAAGAATTATTTCTAAGGACCCATCAAAGCTGAGATTAAAGCAGACTTCTTTCCAGTGTCAACCCCATGGTTTAACTCTCCATTTCAATTTGGTATGTTGCCAGAACAAGGAGCTCCATCTTAAGAAGACACCTAAAAAAAAAAAAAAAAACAAAAAAAGAATAATGCCCAAAAAAAAAACAGAGACAAAAAAAAAAAA
>VUQK01018018.1:7847-20865 GCA_015106715.1 Bujurquina vittata | reverse complement strand
TTTTTGTTTTGCAGTGTGGCAAAACAAAATAGCCGCCGAGGCTTAAGAAGCTGGGAAGTTAAAGACTATGATCGATGAAGAACACTAAAAGCAATTAAAAAAAACAAGACAACTCACGCATATGAGAAAAAGGGGCAAAAATCCTGAGTGTTAAATTTCAAGGTAAAGTGATTCATATTCCCAATTCCTAAAAAACTGTTTCCCAAAACAGTGATCACTGAACTGAAGACAATCAGTTCATATCTTTGACCTAGCTTAGGCCTACTGGCAAGGTTTTAGGGATTTTACATTTAGTCAGGCATGTCCCCTAAGTTAGCTCTAATGCTGACTTTCACATGATTCACATACAACGCTGACTTATAATGTCAAGCCAACATAGGCTGAATTGACAGTATAGTCAAAATACAGCTGAGATGCAGATGGACACTTTCCTGTTGTGCATTCTTCTGATGCGTCTCTTAAGAAATACGTAATGCACTCGATGCAATCGTTTGTCATTAATGGACAAAATCAAAGGAATGAATTATTGTGTTTTTTCTGCTAATTTTCCTGGCCTTAGTCTGAGATCCTTAGGGTAAAAAAAATAGAATTGAAGGAAATCATTTTAAACCCTCGTTTTTGTATTTTTCTTGTTTGGCCTTTATGTTGATATGCTTCTAGCTGCACACCATTGGTGTAGACACCACCCTCTTCTTTGTACTGTAATTGTGTGTTGTTGTTCAGTTCTTTCTTATAATTGATTATAAGAAAGAACTGAACAACAACATATACAGAGAATTATTTTTAAATGATGTCACTGTTAATGCCAACACTGTTACTTTCAGCTGAATCACAGACTAACTCTCAATGATGCAGTCAAAATATCTGTGTGACTAAAGAGGGAAAAATAAGGAATTATATATTTATTAGTGTGTGCATTTGTGTAATATCATTGTACTGTAATTAGAAAACTATTGATATTTTGCAGCATTTATTGCAGGAGGAAGTGATATAAAATATATACACATGATATATTGCCCTGCCACTAATTTGTGTGATTAAATACCCAGCCTTGTTAAATACTGTGCATGTTGAGCTGTCAATATTTAAATCTAAACATATGTGACTGTAACTGCTGGTGGTCTGCCTTCTAAGGGAACTTTCCCATCCTCCTCTTTGTCAAGCCCAGCACACGCATACATATTTATAGGGTATAATTTATCTCAAATGCCCAAAGATCAGAAATAGCATAAAACCTCAAAATATAGGTTAGTATTCTCAGGAAATGTGTTCTCATTCTGGATCCAGCACTCACTCAGGAGAAAATCCTGCACGTCATCGTAATAATAGAGGACAGTTCGCAACTTGAATATCGTCTAATATATAGCACAAGTAAAAGCAAATAAGAATGCGTCACATCTGAAGCCTGTTTCTGCTTTTCTTGGAAATACTTGAAGAAGAAATGCCACAAAGTGGTACAAAGACACACATAGAGCTTAAAAGCACCAGGCAGGTGACACTGACCCAACACAAACACACTGAAACCCTTGAGGTGGAAGCCAGGTGGTAAGAGGCTTACAGGGTGGTGGAAAACCTTGAAACAGGCCTGAGAACAGCATCTAGAGGCCAGGCCGGGGAGTACACCTGCACACAGAGGAGACAAACAAACCTCCATGGCAGCTGGTTAAACAACACACATGCACTCAAAAACCTCCAGCCTCTTATTTATAACCTCGCCCACACAGCAAAGAAGAAGACCCCGAGCAGGCAAGACGCAGGCTCACAGACAGACAGTAACAGCTGGTTATAGGGGTGAAGCCACAGCGTTTAGGTTGGAGGAGGAATAACACAGACAGCTGGTTAGGGGTGACTGAATAACACATAACAGACCTATTTCACAGCAGCTATTTTAATATGAAAAATGCATAAACGTATGTTACTAATGATGTTAATGAAGTTTTCCCCTATTGCCCCAGCTGTGTTTGCCAACTATTTCATGTGAAAATGGCTGCTGTATCAAAAAACAATGTTTTGCATCTACTGCAGAAATGAAAACACCTTCTGTGCACAGGTTATGATTTTCTTTAAGAAGAAAATTAATTTGCATTTGCTAAAGCTGACACTAACAGCTCTTTTAGCTCAGCTCAGCTGATATAGCTCAGCTGACATAGCTGAGCTGATAAACAAATACATGCTGATCTAAATGACTGAAGTATTTGGTATTACTGGTCAAAAGTTCTACTTCATCACCTTTAAGTTATTTGATCTGCTAAATCTTTGAAGACCAACTAAATCTTCGAGTTTCATATTACATGTGACTAAAGAGTTCATATGCAAACCAAGGCAGAAAAAAAAGCTATAAATGCAACAAATTATGCAATTATGTTTAGCTGAGCCAACTTTATTTATATAGCACTTTGAAAACAGTGCTGACCAAAGTGCTTAAGATTAAGAACACAAAAAAATACAAAAAGCATTTAAAAACCATTAAACATAATTAAAATTGATAAGTAAAACGGAAAAAAAAGGAAAAGTCAATAAAAGTCAACTGACTGCGGCCAATGAAAAAAGGTGGGTTTTAAGAAGTGATTTAAAAATGCGCAGTTTTACAATAGTTTAAAATAATAAAAGATTGCAGGTGTGTTTCTACGTGCAAGAGTTCCGGCTTTCTCAGAAATCACTTACTTAGTAACACAACTGCCTAAACAGAATAACTCAAGCTGCAAAGATTAATATCGAGTATCAGCCCTTTGAAGAGGAGTCAGATCTTCTGAGATGCTAATTTTGATTCATGAGTGACACTCATCCTGTCTGCATGTCATCACATCATCAGTCTTAGACTTGTGTAACTGCACCACCAGAACAAACAGCTGGAGAGGTTATCAATGCCTCCACAGCTTCAGCATAAAAGAATAGCTGCAGGGTTCAATCAGTCTCTTAATACTGATTTTAAAGGGAGGGAAACAATTCTCAAAGTGCTTACGTGTGCTTGAAACAAGACATAAGCTAGCCTCTTATGAACTGTACTCTTGAATAGCTTAAATCTGATTATTGATTAAAAAGAAAATCTTAAAATCAAATAATAAAAACTTTGGTTAGCAGCTCTGCTAGATCAGTCTGTATGAGCGACGCACGCCATCTGCACACATCTGTTTAGGTAAAATAAACCTCACTATTTAAGCCTCTTTCCTTCACTTTTGGTGATGCGTGCAGATTTAGCTAAAGTCCTGCCAAAAAGCCTGGAAACTACAGCGTAGAAAATAGCTGACATTATGAATCCGACCCGTGGCTCTGCGTCAAATTTTATCGTGCATGTATGTGTTCCTCGCCAAAGGGTAAAATAAAGGTCCATTAGTCACTACTGAGCTAACTTCAGAGTCCAAGCGTTTCATTTTTTTTTCTATTTTAGCGTTTTGTCTGCGTTTCAGCTTTTTAAAATGAAATAAAAAAATACATGTAAAATATCACTTGTGATATTTTAAATGCCATTTGCCATTACTTCATTGTTATTATTATTATTTAAAGTAATAATAATAACTTTGTGAATTTGGTCCTCAATACCTTACGGGCCGGGGTCGCCCGTCTTGCCCATCCTGTAGTGCGGTGTGGAGCAGGAGCAATCACTCGGGTCTGTAAGCTGTCCGTGTGCCAGCGTCTGTGTGCCCACCTGGAGGTGTGGAGGGTCCCTGTTGACCGGGTCAGCAGTGCAGCGTCCTCCTGGTGCCGCAGTCTCATCTGAGCCACAGGGGAGCGGGAGCGCGCGGCGGGGACGCGCGCAGAGTAGCTGGGAATCAGGAGTGGGTGAAACCAAACGGGGAGGAAAATATCTCTCTCTCTACGATACTTGTCTACAATGGCTGGGGATGATTTTAGTCCTTATAAGGAAAACCATTAATTAAAATTTAGCGTTGCAATTTTTTTTCATGCACAGAAGCAGTCGTCAAAAAACACAAATGAAATATAAAATAACCCATTTAATGAAATACTTTCAATTAAAATACGATTTTAAATAATAAAGACAAAGACAATTTCTGCGTTGTGTATAATACTGATCCTGAAGGGTTTTCTCCCTCTCTCTCTCTCTCTCTTTTCTTTGTGACATTGTTAGCGTGCTGTGGTAAGTCCCTTTCGTGATGTCATTTGAAAATTAATTTCCTCTTTAGGTCAGAGGTTATAGAGACTCGACATGCATGCACACACCACCACCAGCAGTCCCACCACAGTTTTCCCACTAAACATCCTCTGGGTGATATGGGAGAGTATCACAAATGCTAAAAAAATAAAATAAAATAAATAAAAAAATCATTTTTATTCCTCAAACAAAAGAACGTAAAAGGCGTAATGAGTTACCATTCAGATGTTCCAATATTTTCTAGATATCGCTGTATCAGCACTGGTGATCACATCATTTATTCGTGCATCAGTGTGCTTTAATCTGATATTTATCTACACTGGTGCAGAAAAACGTCACTCCACCCCACATCAACTTAAGGTGTGTTATTATAAGAACATCTCTCTCTCTCGCTCTCTCTCTCTCACACACACACACACACACACACACACACACACACACACACCACAGTGCAGTTTAAAGATGCTTCACATGCCTCTGCTGTTTACATCAGTGTTTCCTTTCTCATGGGAAAGATGAAGAGCAGCTTATTGGAAGAGTCCACTGAGGAAGTTCGTCTGCCGAGTGAGTTTCCATCATTTGAAGAGAATTTGAGAAATGTGGGTGAAGCCAGAGTCATTACAGAGAATATCAACCAAAGAACAGTACAGTTGTTAGAGTGGTTCATGTAACATCTCAGGCAGTAATAATGCCGGTCTGTAGCTTATTGGTCTAGCCTGATTTTACCATGACACCGCTCGGGATGCTTTTGGTGTGAGAGGATATCAGCGCTTCTCCTTGATTCACTCTGTCTTTCAGCAAAGGTCATTTTATAATATCATTGTTTTTTTGGCAGAGGATCCTTCCATGGTGTATTTTGAGAATTCATATCCTCTTGAGGTCAGAGATTGTGCAAACAGCCCAGCCTGCATGCAACCCACACTGACATCAACCCAACAGTTTTCACTGTGAATAGCGAAAATTGCATCTCTGACAGCCAACAAAGTTGCTTTTCATTCCCTTGATTATCCTTACCTTTAGACTTCCATTTCCATTAACTAGGTGGAGCCATACTCACCTCTCAGTGTGACTCTCAGACTGTCTAATTTTCACACATACTGCACTCTCTTTTATCCCACTTTCACTGAAACGCCATCTACACATTTCTGGACCCAAATGATTCCCTCCAACAAAATCCTTTCTACAAGTTTATTGAACTTCTTACTACAACACAGTGGTTCACATACGTTACAGCATAGTAATGAGTCTATATATACAGAGAATTTGCCCGGTGATTCTTCACATATTCATGTTGACGCTACACTATAGGCATACAGAAATAAATAAAACATACATTTCTTTGAACAAAAATTGCGTGCACATTTCTTTTGCATCTTACAATGTCATTTGCACGCTATTTTACTTACAAGATTAACAATATATAGCACATGTATTTAGATATGTTCAAATCAGATAGTGTAACAGCAGGTAACAATATAGTACACACTCCCCTCTTAATTCAGATTTATTACACTTAAAACATGATGACAAATAGAGGGTCTACAGTAGGGTCTGACCAGGAGATTATTACAGTTTGGATGTAATGTGTGAGAAAAGAGATGGTGTATGTACAATTCTTGTATGTTAGTTTAAGATTTTTTTGTAATCCTCTTCTTTTGTTTAGCCTTGACAAGGACAAACTGACCTGATTGTTTATCAGCAATCACATAGTTTAAAGACCAGGAGGAAGACAATGGGGGTGGACCATGGTTGCCATGATTAGGAATGTCAAGCCCTGAGATGTTGTTAATGCCAGTAAAAGCATCAGGCTGAGTGGTGCTTTCATGAATGATCACATAAATGAGGAAGATTAGGGATCCCATGGCTGAGAAGGCTCCCGTTTGGGATATTTTACATTGAGATCATGTCTAGTTATATATTTAAATAAAACAAAAAGCAAAAAACTCTACATAAATCAGTATCTCTGAAAATAAAATTTAGTATTAGGTACCCTCTGAAGTGTCAGACCAGATACACTTTGATTCTGGTCAAAGTATAAACAAATAAAAATCAGACTAACCTTTGAACTGCTCTTGCAAGAGTTAGTTGGTTGTTTTGCTAAACACCTTTGGTTGAATCTGTGGTTTTATTCAGTGGTTCCCCTTCATGCAAAAACATCCACTTGTTCATTATGTGCGCTTTCTTCAATCCTGATTGGCTGGTCAGGATTTCTCACAGAAGAATAACAGCACAACCTGAAAGTGCTCCACACTGGTGGCTGCTCAGCTGGAGACTCACCCATGGAAACTCCCCAACCACTGGCCTTTAGAACCAAAACTGAACCACTAAATAGCACCCATGCATTTTTCAGATGTTCTCAGATATGTTTTCATACATCACTTTTAGAAATTCTAATTTAGACAAACCCCAGCAAAGTATAAAATTAAATAATTTAAAGTATAACTTTAAATTAAAAAAATAACAATTCTTGACCTTAGATAGTCAAGAATTTTTGTTACTCTGCACCTATTTTTGCCCAGCTCTGATCCTGTGATGAGATGGAGAGGGAAAATGCAGATGAATGAACTTGTGGAAGAGACAACAACAGCTATGATTGGAGCATTTGGATCTACTTATAGATATGATGTTCTAAAGTTGTAACTTTCTGTAGAAACTCTAAGATCTGTTTTCATTCTGCATTTGCAAGGAGGATATCTTATTATACCGTTAAAATTGTATATAATACGCAGCTCTAGAGGTAGTAGTTACAAATGTACGCAGAGACAGCATGTGAGTTTGAGCATGAGAAGTCAATTCTTATTAAGGCTCGGTTAGAAGACTCACAAAGTGTGATTCGGGCAAGGGGCCACATTAGGGAGAATGTGGGCAGCATTATCTAGAAGGAAAAACAGCATACCACGGCTTCGACCTCATATTATCAAGCATTTACAAAAGGTTTTCTCAATACAGACTGCTTGCTTAAGCGGGGCTTCCCTCACATATTTTCCCTCTACACAACTGTTACCCAAAAAGAAGGATCCAGATATAATTTTTGCTGATTAATGTGTTTAAAACACACACACAAAAAAAAGTCTCGGACTCAAATTTTCATATAAAAAGATAACCTGAAGCTCTGAGACCAGAATCAAGATTAATGGACACCAGCTCTCTCTTTCTGACATCTGTCAAAGTCGATCAGACTTGACTCGCAGCATACCAGCTCCTCATGACGTACAACACATGCAAAGATTGGAAAGCTAACCCGCTAAGCAACATGCACGCAGAGCGTGGGTCTTCTGTTACAAGCTGGTGTTACATACTACACTCTTATTTACAACAGAGAAAAAGGTCATGTCTGCCTACAGTATGTCATCCACATGATGCCCTTAAGAAGATGTGTGCAGAGGATGGGGAAGGCTGTGCATTCACACAAACAGTTGCTGGTCAAAAACCTCTACTGGAGTATACAGCACTATTATTTACAACATGTGTGCACTAAGTAATTTAGATATGGGGTCAGCCCCATTTCAGTTCAACCACCCCGCTAGGAGATGAACATCAGCGGCACATGGTGACAAATCGATTGGCTGGGAGATCAGTGAGTTGATTCAGTGGCGGTTCTGTGATTAAAAATATTGGATTTAATCCTGATTGAACTGAAAGGGACTGGACCCCAAACCTGAGGGCAAGTGTTCACCATTGGAGCAGGAGAGGGCTTCAACTAATTAGAAGACTACAGGGCTACAGATCTTGGTTGTCATCATTATCGGCGATGCAGTGCAGGGTTGGGGGTGGTAGGCTGCATGCAAATGGGAGGGGAGGGTCCATGGACGGTACAGTGTTTGGTCATCTTCTGCAAAGAGAGAATAGCAGGAAGTTAGAGTTTAGAGAAACAACCCATTTTGTTTCTTTGAACACATTAGACCAAATATGATTTGCATTTACTGTAACCTATTATGCAAACTTTAACATAAACTCATAGACTAATTTTCTTACTTTGAGGATGTCACTGGTGTGAGTATTAGAAAAGCACATTTCAAGAAAGTTCTCTTTCTCTTGCAAGAGTACCCCCACCTCAACTCATTCTTATATTTAATTTACTACTTCAATTATAAACAACATTTTTCTAAAGCTTCCTGATGATGCACATACAAATATTCAATAACACACAAAAAAAACAGCTTTGATCATAGGCAGTATAAAAGATGGACGTAGCTACGGAGGGATTGCCCACTGGTTTCTGAAGTCCTGTTTTGAGGCCTCAAGATGGCTGTTTCTGTCATCGCCATCTTAGTTGCAAAAAAACCGATGTGACGAAGTCTGACGGGTCTGACTTTGATCATTAGCCAATGACTTGTGATTGACAAGCTGTTAGTCAATAAGAGTGTGTTTCCATAAGACAGACAATTCTCCATTTTTAAGCATAGCATGACCAAAATCTACAAAAGAAACTTCATTTTTTATTCAGTATGACCCAAAGCAAGAGAGAAAGCCCATAAACCCTGCAGGAAAATGTTTACAGCGGTCGAGCCAGAACGCTTTTTTCCTATAGACTTCTATGGGACTCGGGGTCCTTTTGCAACCACACCATCTGGTGGCTTTCACATAGAATGCAGGTTTTTAGGCATTTCTGCCTTATCTTTGTTTTTCCTACCCAGAAGCTGTGCTACCCGTGTTTTATACTGTCTATGGTTTTGGTGTGTTATGTCATTAAAAGGTTAACTGTAGATGAAGACACAAATGGTCCACCCTGCACCAATAAGAAATTTTGTACAGAAAACACATGCTGCAAATACTCTTTGCAACTTTAACATATTTATGAGTTGTGAGCAGATTTTAATGAGCATGTAGTGGCAATTTTAGCCACTACATACTAAATACAGCACACTGATGAGAGATTAGGCATGGAATTATGACTGTTAGGGTAAGAGGCCTTGGAAATGATTTGTCAATGAGTGTCCTCAAAGGCAACAGCTGAAATGTGCATGTGCAACTCAGTGTACTTTGTTAGTTACCAAGGTATTAACTTGCAGCAGTCTCCTGCTGAATCATGTAGTGCCTGTTTGAATCATCCACCTCACTGCCACAGTGAACATCGCTCCTGTAAATGCAGACACACAAAAACAACACATTTATTTATCACTTCAACTGGCTCCTCCTACAATCCACAAACATGCACGTTAGGGTAAATCATGATACTGGCCCAGTGTCAGCTGGGATAGACTCTAGAAACCCTGAACTGGATAAGTGGTTAAAAAAAATGATGGCACTTCTACCTGACACATCATTGAATTACATGAAGTAAAGCTGCCAAATTGACAGTAGAAACTGTGACTGCTGTCCTCACCTGTTATCATTAATGTCTCTGGTTTCACTGACGCTATTACCTGTTGGAAACAAGACAATAGATCCATTAGTTTGTTTTTAGTAATATAAAAACCTCTTGACAATATTTCTGTCTTGTAAAAACTCATCCGTGATGCCATTTGAAAACCAGATATTAGATTGTAATACGTCTACAGGTGCATAAAAGCACACATATGGATATTAGTTTATATACAAGGACGTGTGCGAGTAATTGTACTTACCGTTGTCAATGTTGAGTGGGTAGGATTCCAGTATGTCACCATTATATCTTCCTGCTCTGTACCCAAGTGCTGTGGAAACTCTGTGTAAAACCCCACAGAGGAAACCATAGACATACACAGTTATACATCTGACATGTACTTTCATTCAGTGGCAACCCTAAACACAACAGGACGCTCCATTTTTAAGCACAGACTCTCGATGACCTTAAAAATCAATCATAAGAACTTGATTTTACTATATAACGTCTGTCTGGAAAAAGTGAAGGAAAGGATTTAAACTCACGAGTTGCTCTGGACAGAGTTGGGATTGCAGCTGACACTGGAGGGCCTCTCCTGTGTCACGCCGCTCTGGAAGAGGGCATTGCTGTAGGCGTTGGCCTGTTCAGTAGCACGGATGTAGGCATAGAAGGGGTTGGTAGGAGAGCAAACAGTCTGCTGTTTTGGTCTCACTGGCTTAGCTGTCAGGATGAGAAAGTGGTGTAAGATAGAGTACAACTGTAAGGAAACTGGGTCACTGGGCTGCAGAATTAAGCATCAAATGCAGTACCAATCTGTGCTGTATGGGGGCGCCTCATAGCATTCTTTGCCCTCATTGCGTCTTTGATGCGGTCAACCTCCTGCTGGTAGCGGCGGCGGTCCATCATGGCACCCTCCTTGGCATCCCTCAGTGCAGTCTCCAGGGCCTTAACTCTCTCAGCAGTAGACCGAAGACGTTTCTCCAGCTTTGGAAGCTCACAGCGCAGATCTGCATTGTCACGAACCAGCTGGAGAAAACCGATTAGAACATACAAAACCAGTTAATTTATTCACTCACAAATTGTGCATTTTGGACATAACATAGTACTTAGGTAACTCTAAGTGTGTTCAAAATGGCATCTGTTTCCCCACATGCATTAAGTTTGAGTACATGAATGTCCAGCTTGTGTAATATTGTAACTTCTTTGTGTCTTGGAAGGAAACCAACAGAACCACAACATCTTGAGATTTAATCCAATCCAATCTGCAGAACAGGTTTGCATCAGTAAAACTTAGAATTGTTCTCATTTCTGTGTCTCTCACCTGTTTGTGAACCTTTGTAAGCTGGTCCAAGTTATTCTCAAGAAAGGAAATCTTCTGCTTCTGGGTGCAAGACCCCCCGCTATCATCAGGTTCCATTTCGGAACTCTGCAGAGAAGGAGCACGAGGATGAAAAATGCGTAACATTATACAGAGGCAGAAGATGGAGATTTTATTTTGTCCCTTTGCTGGAAATTATTGTAATACCTGGAAGGGCTAGGGGGAGGCTGATAGAAATTTTTTCATTTAAAATTTTAGTTACTCTGCTACTGATTACTGTAAGAAAAGCTTAAAATCTGGCGTTGAAACTGTTTGGGTTTTTTTTGAGTCATGGAGCAAGAGATTGAAGAGACTCTTGATCCCATCTTGTCCCAGCTGTTCAGCTTTTTTAACAGCTTAGTGATGGAGGAAAGAATGGGTTTTATTTCAATCAGTAGAAAAATTTGTCAAAAAAGATTTTTTTTTAATTTTCGGCGAAAAACATCCAGTACAGTGACACCTTTTTTGGACTGTTCGATTAGCTGATTGTCTCTAGTTTACACAGAAAGGGAAATTCTTCATACAATATATCAAATATTGAAGGGGATTATGGGGATTAAGGATACTATAGTTGTTCCTACTCAGGTTAGACCTATTAAGGTCACAGACCCCTTAAAACCCTCTTAACATGATTAAAAAAAAGAATTCCTTGACTTTATAAGTTGATGCCTTACTTTTTTAACTCGCGACGTGAGGTCTTGAACGAACAGCTTGCGCAGGTTGTGGAGGGTCTGGAGTTCGCGGGCCTGAATGACAGACAGAGAGGAGGTTAGGTAGACAACTCTGGATGGCAGAGGGATGGATAGTGGTGTCAGTTTTACTCACGACGGTCTCCTCCAGACCCTTCAAGTCCTGTTTCGTCTGCTCGTGGCGCTCATGCAGGAATCTGACAGGAACAACAGAAATATCATTAAAAATAGCACAGCATTTCTCTATGCAGAAAAAAGGTCATATCTATTGTTTTGAGTGCCCTCTATTGGAATTCAAGAGAAATGAGGCTGGACTGTATCAAGTCTGACCTTAAATATTTTACAGAGGATCATGAAAAGGCCATCAAACCACTCATTATCTGTTTTTATTTTAATTCATTGTTACATTTGAATCCAGCAAGAATGAGAGAAATGAAACCCCTGAACACTTACGATAGCTCCTCCAGGCGCTCGCTCTTGGTGCTATCCTGGCTCTTCAGGCGTTCAAAGTCAGCACGGACCTGAGCCAGCTCCAGCTCCAGCTTGGAGTTACGACTGCATGGATAGAGTTGCACGTTCAGAGACAACAACAGAAAACAGGGTAAAACAACTTTAAAATACTGTAAAAATATATTCAAACAGGATTATTTTATATATAACAGCAAATTTTTGTGTATTTTTAATGTACTGTCATCGATAATGCTATTAGCATATAAGGAATAAAAAAAACATGTTTGGCATCCTTGTGTAAAAAGATGAAACAAATTAAGAGAGCTACAGACTCAGTGAGATCATCAATGATCCTCTGTTTCTCATTGATCTCATCCCGCAGGCGGGCCAGCTGCTTGTGATGGAGGCCACGGTGAGACTCTCCCTGATGACGAAGAGCTTTCTGAAAATGGAAAAACAAAAAGCCTCCTTAAAGATGCTGCCCTATAAAGAAACTCTGTAGTGGGGAAAAAATCTCACACTTTCAAAAAGGATGTGTTAATATCCTACGCACTGTTTGTGTCATTCTATTCCAACACATGTTGTGATAAACTGTGCCCTAAATGTTAAAAGAATGAGACCACTGACCAACACAATATGTTTTAAATTGTTACCACGTTGCTGGCTGTTTTGAGAGTGCATCATCTTTGCATTAAAAACTGAAAAATAACAAAAAAAAGGTCTTGAGAGCCTTCTGTTGAGCGGAGACAAAAAGCAGGGCCAAAATAATAAATGCAGATTATCACAAAATATTACCTGTAAACAAGGATGATTCTAAAAACACAAACAACACCAGTAAAGGCACAAAAGAGCCAGATTGGAATAGTATGCACTTTGAATGTGTGCTAGTCTATGTGACAAGATCCACACCTCAGAGATGTACTCTGTGCTCTACATTAAAGCTTTCTTTAGAGGGCTTCTTACCTTCACATTTCCATCCTCAGTCTCACCCTTCTCTCCATCCTTCTCCTCAACCACGGAATTATCTGGTAGAAGAAAAAAAAAAAAAAAAGCCCAAAGCATAAAAATCAAAAATTAAACAAGCATGAACCACTTTTAGGAAAGGT
>VUQK01018010.1:0-11577 GCA_015106715.1 Bujurquina vittata | reverse complement strand
CTTCATTAAAAATCCAAGATCATTGGGTTGATCATATATATGGAAAAAAAAACCAAGATCAAACAATGAAAACAAATATGGTGTCTGGTTTTAACCATATTAAGGTAGATAATCAATTTCAGCTATCATCAAGATGAGCTATCCTTGGAGATAGACAAGCATCGCATGCATTCCTTCTATTGGTTATTCTTGGAACTTAGTTTTAAAAAAGCGTTTTGCATATTTGGGGTTTTATTTGGAATTTTTTTCAATTCAACTTCACTGTTTTTCACTGCCTTCAGCTGATTATTCTTAATTATTAGCAGGTGCCGGGCAGTGATGGAGTAAGGTTGACACATTCTGTTTGGTAGCTTTTTTGCTTCTGATTGGTTTTCACTGACAGATGAGCTTCTTTTTCCATCAAATCATTCATCGTGCTGCTTCTTCAGGGTTGCGGTTGAGCTGGAGGCCTAGCCCGGCTATCATGGTGCACGAGATGAGGTGCACCCGGGACAGGCCATGAGTCTGTCTCAGGACTAACAGCTTCATGCTCACATTCACAGTCAAGTCAGATTAATCAACCTTATATGTCTCTGAACCATGAGAGGAAGCTGGAATACCCGGGGAGAACCCACATGGATACAAAGGAACCAAAACTACTTGGTTAGGAAAAGGTCATAGTTTGGCTTAAAACAGAAGCTTAAATGTATTAGAGAACTCACTTTTCCAGGTTATTGTACTGCAGAGTTCTACCACATCTGCACCATCACCCACTTGCTCCATTTCACATTGCTGCTAGAGGCTAGTTAACTTTAAAACTTAACTATGGGTCATAATACCTGCTTGTACAGACGAGCTATGGGTTTGTTTTCGTGGAGAGAACAGTCTCCAGTTACAAGCAAACCTTCACTCCAAAAGCAGAGGCAATTACTGGACACATACTGGTAACAGCCTTTTCTTTAAATGTTGTAGAAAATATCAGTGAAGCACCTGAACATAGCTGAGACAACCAAAACACTTCTTAGTGCAAAGAAACAAGTTTGAATTCAATCTGAAGGCAGCGCACAAAGAACTATAAAACCCAGAAAAGATGGATTTTGGTGGTATGTTTAAAAAAAAAAGCATCTTCTGAATAGAGAACTGCTGCAGAAACAGAACACAACTGTTGATGTAACAGTAAAATAAAAAAAGACAAGAGCGTGCTGCCATAAGGGGAGGGCCGTGGGACAGCAGCCTGTTTGGTTCAAACAGCCACTGCGCAGCACTCACTTGTAGTCTATTAAGTATTCCAAGCTCTTCAAAGATATCCCAGCTCTCCTGCAGACACAGTCTGTCTTAATCTGATAACTGTCTGTTCTAGGCCCACAACACGGCAAATATTCTCTCTCTGGATCACTTCTATGCTATCATTATTTAATCTGCTAAACAGTGTTGGAAAAACGGCCTTATCAAATTCAATACATTGTATGAGATAAAACTAGTTTTTCCCACCCACGCACCCACATGTCTGTGATTTATGTGGGCGTATGTGTCAGTTAAATACAGAGGTGCCAACATGAAGCTAGCGAAACAGATTCAATTTCATTTAAATGATGTGATAAACACACCAGATAAAGAATGCAAACACAAAACTGAGTCCCATTTGCTGTTTGCATACTGTATGTTGTATTTTAGTTGGGCTGACGTCAAGGCCCCAGGTAACAAAAGACACTGTATAAGCAGTACAGTGATGGACCGTAAGGCAAGAAGTGTAAAACCGAGCAGGAAAGAGACCTCTGAAGGATGAATAGAAACAGTGCTGTGTGTGCAGATTCACAGAAAATATATTCTTGTGATAGAATGAATGGTGAGCACCTGCGGAGAGAGAAGAAAATGGAAGCGCAGGTGTGAGGGAAGACATACTGAGGGGATAATAGAGCATAAAATCAGCTGGAAAAAGAAAAGGTTTAAGGTGTAGGCAAACAGAGGGCAAACTGTGGCAGGGGAGGGAGGGGGAATACAGTGCAGAGAAAAAAAAATTATAATGGCATCACTTGTGTGTAACTTAGATCGTATATAAATCTCACACACCGAGTCAAGCAGAATGATCTTCTCAGTTACAGACACAGACCACAGCTACAGTGTGTCAAACAATTAAACCGTGTAGCTTTCACTGCTCTGTTAATGGCTTTATTAATTGCATGTGCTGGGAAAAAAAACCTGGAAAAATACAGGACTTACTGAGTGCCAATAAATAGTCCCACCAGTCAGAACTGTCATTGGGACATTGTTTTCCAGACTAATGGGCATTTTATGCATGTCTTCCCCATTCAGTGTTTAATTAGGTAAACTATTAAGAAAAGAAAACTGACACTAGTGAAAAACAAAATCAAACAGCAGCCGTCTTTTAACATTGCCAGGATTGGTGGGGATGGAGGAAGCACATTTGCACTCTTCTTCACCATTACTAAGCTCACCACTCTCACCTCAACCAAGCATGATTCCATTAGTGAGACTGAATTTGACACCGACTGCCTTCTATTATCGTCTCTGCTGGCCTTTCTCTGAAAGTCACTGCATGCCAGTTAGAGATTGCAAATAATTAGCTTGAAATGAAGATACTTTTGCTCATTCAGGACTGCCAGCTTTAAATGAACAGCTGGAATCAGATGTGGGGTTCAGTGCAGCTGTATGGATAACCTGCATATCTACCCAAGGCTTTTGAGAACATAATCAGTTCAAGTAATTTGGGTCAACTGGCTCAGGGGGGCCTTGGGGCTTCCTAATACATTAGCTATGTTTGGGCAGAGTGAGAGCATGAGGCTGAAGGTGAAGTCTGCAGTCCTGATTAAATGGACGCACACCATGGAGGTTAGCCTTTCTGCATTACTGTTTGCACATTCATGTTTGAATAAGAGAGACCAGTGAATGTGGCAATATCATCGTGAACAGGATCAAACATTTCCTCAAATACCAACACAAAGCAAAGTGATTAATGCTACACTAAACTATGTGTGACATATGAAACATCCAGTTTTACATGATGCGTGTGTCAGTCTTGAAAAGTGCTTCCCCAGAAGTAACACACAAAATGATTTCAAAGACATTACTTGGCCGTGGAGTAAATGTGTAATTAATACTACAGGCAGAAAGCCAACATCATTAGCTTACGTTAGACCAGATAAGCACACTGTTTACCACACTGTTGCTCTTCCATCTTCGGCTCTGTAAAGGGCTGAATAAAGGCACACCCCTGCAAACTACACACACAACACCCAGTATTACTGAGAATACAGCCGTGCAAATCCACCACCTGCCTTCTTAGTTTTGCTAAGCTATGACTGGAAAGATGCAGATGGCATTTAACCAACAATCTCAAACAAGCTTGACTGTGTTTACTGTTGAGGTGAACGAAAAGTACCCGCAGAATCCTGCAGATTCAATTTATGTGTACACCAACAAATACATGCAGAGCAGGAGAATACGCACTTTTAATTAGAACTCAAAAGAAAGTGCTTACATTTTAAATTAACTGAAATCCAGCTGCCCAAAAGCTTTCAACTCCAAAGCTCCCAAACCAAAGGGCCGAGTGAAGAACAGACTCCCTGTGGTGATGAATGCTTCGCCTAAATTACATTTCAAAATATCAAAATGTCATTTTGACTAAAATTGCCCAAATCGTCTGCATAAGTTCACGCACTTATTTTTGACACGTCGACCATTTCAGATTCAGATATATACAGATATATTCAACATATCAACAGACTATTTCCTTTATATCAACCCTTTATTGCAATCCAATACACACATTCATTTTAGATATCCATCTGTTTATGCTACCTACAACGGCATTTAAAATAATGTGATATCCAATATTAAATATAAAAGGAATTAAAATTATATCCTAAATACAACTGTTATGACTAAAAATATAATATTGACTAGTTACAGCTGCAATTTAGATGCATCTGTAACTAGATCTAAAATTGAATTTTATATAAAATAAAAAAATTTAATTGAAGCAGACATATCAATAATTAAAATTTTCACTTGATGAATTGAAATGAATTTTAAATAGAAAGTTCCTCGGTAATGTATGAACAAATATCAATAGTACAAATGTAATAGGAATGAAATTAAATTGTAAATTATTTTTATTTTTTAATGGTGACAGTTACGTTGCAAAGAGAGCAAAAGCAAAGGCTTCTGATGAGCTGTATGCAATGTCAGACACTGAGGAAGGAGCAAAAGGACTCGTATCAGTTGGCTAGATAAGAGATCGAACTGGAAAGGATGTGCAGCAGGTTAGGGTGATCAAAGATAGAGATATAAATGTACTGATGAATGAAGCGCACATGACAAGAATGGACAAAATTAGAAATGAGTACATCAGCTCAGGCTGAGTGGTTTGGAGACAAAGTCAGAGAGGCAAGGCTGAGATGGTTTTGGCATGTGCTGTGGAGAGACAGTGAACATGGAGCTGCCAGGCAGGAGGAAAAGAGGAAGACTACAGAGAAGATTCATGGATGTAACGAAGGAGGACATGCAGAGGGTTGGTGTGACAGAGGAGGATGCAGAGATAGGGTCAGATGGAGGAATATTTTCACTATAAGAAGTTATTTGCTGTTTTGACAAGGTAGGAAAAAAATTATAATTTTAATAATTGATATAATTGAACCAACTAGTCAAAATTACACTGCCAATGTGGTTGGACAGGATTTTTAAACGGTCGCCCACTTAAGAAGCTATTTGTTTGCTGTGCATCATTTTGCTGCAATTGCCACTCTCACAGCAACTGTCCTATAAACACAAACCAGAGCAAGTCAATTTATAACTTTATATATATTTTAAAAAACCCTAAAAAACTAAAAGCCAAAGTGTGTTAGAATCTTGTCTGCCAACCTGTAAACTCTCTTTAGAGTTAAAATATCTTTAAAGCGTCAGTGAAAGTAGAAAGAAGTGATCACAAACTGGGAACCAAGAACAGAAAGACACAAAGAGCCAAGGCAAACAAAGAAAACAGAATATCTGGTGACTGTTTGGCAGGTGTACAAGTTTAAAACCTTCAAAGGAACTTATAAATTGAACTTGTAATTTCTGATCTATAAACCTAAATATCTGTCTTACTACTACATTACTGTTCATTTCACTATTATTATAAACTGCCCAAATATTTGGACAGAATATAGCTTATAAAGTATAGATGTATCTATAAACTACAGTTATAGCTTTGGCAATGTTGTTTATGGAAACGTTGATGCCCATAAATGAAATGCAAACGAAACGCTGCGTGAGAAGAAGCACTAATGCTGTGTTGCTGCATTGCTTTACATGCGCCCACACCAGAGCTTCACTAAAAGAGCAAAAGAAGAGGATCATGAGGAGAACAGAGGAGTAATGAATATATGGAAATAAGCCAAGGTGTGAGGGAGAAGCACCACTGCAGTAGATGGAGTCACAGAGGAGGCGAGCGTGGAGGGGAGATTAGAGGGCAAGTGGGAGGCTGGTAGTGGCAGAGGGAGAGCTTGCAGTTACAGCAGCCCATAATTGTTCTTCATGCCTGGTTCTCCTGCAAGCCACTGCCCGGTCTTACCCCTGGAGGCACCAAGGTGTGTGTGTGTGTGTGTGTGTTTGTGTGTGTGAGAGAGAGAGAGAGAGAGAGAGAGAGTGTGAGATGTACAATTTGAAACCTAGGAACAAGTGAAGGAATGAATTTCACCCTGACCATGATTGAAATGATGATAATTTAATGTGAACATACCTGTGTGTGTATCTGAGTCTTAGCGTACGTGATATGCATGTCATGTGTGTGTTTTCTATTCTATTCTTCATTTAGCAGTGTGCAACTGCATGCATGTGTTCCAAAGAGGGTGTTTATTTATATAAATTCACGTGTGTCTCTGTGCGTGATTTATGTGTTTCTGCATTACTAGGCGAGTTCTCATTTCCATGTGAATGAAAGGTCAACGGTCATGACTGAGGGACGACAGCCACATTTTAAACTGATCACTGCTTCTCAAAAATGTTTAATTCAACACAACTTACTCGTCCCTCTCGAGAGGAGTCGCTGACAAAGTAGGAGAGGGAAGGAGGAAAAATGAAGTGAAGCATCAAGCTCTTTTCCAATTTTCTTCTGTTCTCATTCTGATAAACATCCTGTATGTTTACCGAGAAAATGAAAATCCCAATAAGGCTGCAGACACCCACTGGACAGCAGCTCCATCTCTGCTCTTCATCCTTCATTTGCTTTATTTCTTTCCTCTCTATTTGTCCTTAATCATCTTCCCAAGCTTCAATTATTTTGCAGAAATATGTAAAAATGGTCCTAATGATTTGAGAAAAATAGCTCATAAATATTTAATTTCAACATCTCTAACCAATATTGTCATTGTGATTGAAAAAGTCATTATTTTCTTTAAACCCTGTTGCGTATTCATGGACCACTTTCAGGGTTTTTCCTGGTCTGCAGAGCTATGAGAGTATGCATGACAGTACAGTGATTTCTTGGTATAGTATATGCAATGCGTCTAATACTTATTTGACAGTAATATATACTGCTCAAAAAAATAAAACACTTGAACAAGGATGTGTTATTTGAGTGTTCCCTTTATTTTCTTGAGCAGTGTATATGTTTACTATACTCCAGCAAATGAAACAGCAAACAACAAAAAAAAATTTAAAAAATTAGAACGGGAGAGGATTTTATTTAAAGTCTCCATTCAGGAAACTATTAAATAAAATTAAGTAAATTTCAAAAGGAAGGTTGCTGAACATTTACTCAAACAGTTACAGTAGCTGATAGTATAATAGAAATATACTCAACATCATATTGGGATTTAATAAAAGTGATGAATAATCCCCACAAAATATAGTATCTCTTATTATTCTCGTTATTAATTTATGAATAAGTTGATAACAAACTTCTGATCAGTGATGCAAATGACGGTGTAATTAAGTAATGTAACCCAACTAGAAAAGATTAGCTAATAATAACTGCCAAGGCTGTGCCATGGGTCTTGATGGCTCAGCCACACTAGAGTAAAAATAGGACAGCAACCTCTGTGTGACTAGGGAGGAGGGAAAAAAATATGTGGGTGCATTTTACAACTGATTGCAAGTAGTTACAGCAACCAGCTGATCACCCAGAGTTTGAGGGTGCAACACCCTCAACCTCTGTGTGGCCACAGGCTGCCTGGTGGGAGGCAACCTGTCTACAAACAACTGCAGTCTGACTGAGACTGACTGCAGTCATCTCAGATAGATGGATAAAGTTTGCAGATAACTGCCGTCTAATTTATAAACACAGACAGACTGCCAACACGCCGCAATCAATCTGAATCCGTCTGCACTGATGAGCTCAACTCATCTGCAATGCATCTCTTTGCAACAGGGGACTCGACTCAACTGGTTGCCAGCTGGTTGTATTTTGGTTATATTCCCATATAAAAGCAAGGTTACTGACAGTCGGTAGTTAAATCACCATCCTGCAGCAACTGCGTCATTATTTGTGGAGGAATTTCTGAATTTCTGTTTCTAATCTACGAGGTCCCAACTGGACTCTGAATTGAAACAGTTAATGTGAATTTCTGTGTATGCAGATGGCAACAGATTTGCTATTTTCACTTATTCATCAGTTAATTGCTGAATTATTACAAACTGCATGTAAATGCCAACTTGACCCCATTCAGTTGTAAATTGATAGGTTGACCCCAGCTTACTGCCATTTGATGCACCAAAGTCACTCTGAAGACAGCAGTTGATAGCGAGCGGTCGCTGACCTTCAAAGCATCCATTTCAAAGGCAAAAAGATCATAAGTTCATTGCAAACGGTTGCAATAATCTTGGTCATACTGTGACCTCAGTGCTAAATGAGCCAAAGAAGTTTTCTAGCTTCCTGGTTTGTTTCCACATTGTGTGGCCCCTTATCAATGTATGTTACTAGATGTCCTGCCCACAATCTCCGGCATAGCACATTTGACTATAGAATACTTTGACGGCCGGCTCAATGACTGCAAGCTACCAAAGTCCTGAGGCTGCAAAACAAGCCCAAATGATTACCCGTCCACCACCATGCTTGACACTTGGAATAAGGTGTTTGGTTTTTGTCAAACGTGTGGCTGTGCGTTACCAAACATCTCCACTTTTTCTTATCTGTCTAATTGTGCTGTCATGAACTTTAACATGCTAACTGAGGCCTGTAGAGTCTGAGATATAGCTCTTGAGTTTTTTTTGCAGTTTCTCTGAGCATTGGATAGTCTGACCTTGGGGTGAATTTGGCGGGGATGTCCACTCCGGGGAAGATTGGCACATTCAGGTGTGTTAACACGATACCACAGACCAGCAAACTGCCACAACTTCTGCTTTTATATGGGTTTTCTCATTTACAGGTAATCAAGTGTATCTGATTAGCATGCCTGTGGTCACCTAAAGCTTTAAACAATATGTAAAAAGTAGCACTATAATCTTTTTGTAGTTTTATATTTGGATTATATAGTTCATCCATCTCCATTAATTAGACTGTAATAAAGGAGAAAGCAACAAACTGAGTGGTGTGATTCTCTTTCCTGGAGTTCCATCACTCCCAGATGTTGCCTTCAGTGTAGCAGCTCACTGTTATTGCTCCCAGTCACACAAACACACTCTCCTTTGAAGGACATTGGTCAAATTAATTCAGTCAAAGACAGTCTACGGCAGTCTGCTTTGATATGATCCTCAGAGAGTGTGTGTCACCACGCACAAGGCGGATGGTGTGTTTGCTGTGTGTGTGTGTGTGTGTGTGTGTTTTTTCTCTGCAGACTCTCTGTGTTGCAGCCTGCCTGCAGTGATAAGCAGCTGATGAAAGCCAGAGAGAGAGAGAGAGAGAGAGTGAGAGTGCCATTACCTGAGCCTGCTGTGTGTTGTTGGATGAGGGGAGCGGGTTGGAGACCATTGGTCCAAAGATGTCCAGTTCATCGCTGATTGGTGCAGCACCGCCTGAGCCCTTCCCAGCCCCCTCTGGAGCATCTGAGAGGGAGACAGAGATAAAAAGACATCGAAGCAAAGAGGCTGAAATTTCTGCAAATTAAAGACACTTGGGACTGGAAATAAGGTTATATACACAACAATTATACACACTTGTTTTTAAAATTCCACACGTAACGTGGTATTTCTAAGGGAAGAATGTGACAATCTACATATGCACTAGTTATTTTTAGAGGAAGCCAGGCTGGATCTGATATTAAATGGACTGCATAATATAACAAGATCACATCTTTTAATGATGAGGACAACACAAGCACAACTTCAAGTAAAATAGTCAATAAAAAGTTTGAAATGCAGCTCAGAATGAACACAAATACATATTTGTCTTTAATAACACAGAAAGCTGCATCCAAGGATCGGTTTCTGTCTAAAGCTGTTGTGTGTTGCCTTTAGCGTCTGAGCTTTGAATTAACCACCTTCTGTAATTGTGTTTCAGACAGACACTTGTCCACAAACTGGCTAGTATGGCTGACATCATTATCTGGCTTGAAGCATGTGTTGTTTGCATTCACACTTTGCAGTCTGCGACTCTATCAGTAAATACAAGTTCACCTCACGCAGCAATCTCCGAGGTGAAAACGAAGCCAACAAGGAAAAGTCAAACACTCCAGCGTGAGCATGACTGGCTCCAAAAGCGAGGCAGTAGCCATAAATTAGCATCTTAAAATGCGCCGCTTTACAGCAGAATTAATTGTGTTTTCAGCCTGGAACAAAGACTGGTTGTGGTTTCTTTGCCTTCCATGACAGCTGTATGTACTTATCAAATTGTGTTACAGTACCAGACCTTGATGCTACCACCACCATACAAACTTTCAATCCATGTAGTTTAAATATGGACTCATACCATATCATATTATTCATTTCCTAATGGTTTGTGAACACAATTTGTTGATTTTTGTTTATCTCCATAATCCTTGCCTCAGTTTCTTCTTGAGATTAATATGCAGTTCCTTCTGCTGCCTGTCTTTCTGCTCTTGGTCAGAAGTCCTACCAACTGAGGCTCAGGTTCTGTTCTCTGCAGAGACCACCGATGCGTGACCTACTGTTCAAGCTCACTACACTTGTTGCTGTCAGTTTTGGTATGTATAAAGTCAGTTGCCCTTGCACCTCACACAGGTGCCACCAGCAAAGTAGCACAGGTGTAGTTCATGGACATGTTCTACTAAGTGCAACAATCGATATCTGTCTAAAATTTTGGCTGCCAATTAGAGGGCCATTTTCATGCTTTTCTTTTTGAGTTGTGTTTTTCTGTGACCCCAATAGCTATTTAAACGTTCATAAAATCACCTTATGTATCTCAGGGAGGTTTTTTGATGGGTTAGCCTTTGTTTTTAATATTTTATTGAATGATCCATATTCAGTATAGCTAGAACATTAATGATGTAGCAGCTCATGATCCATCACGAGTCACACAAAGAAGATTTTAAGCTTTGTTGTGATTGGTTGAGTGCACTGTACTGTACAAAATAATGAGAATTCAAATCCACTGAGAAGTCATGGAGGCTTCAAAACAGTCGTATCCAATTCATCTCGATTTACTAATATCTGGCCAATACTCTAGGAGGAGCAGGGATTGACTGATTGTGGAGGGACAGATGAATGTACAACAGACGCCTGGCATAGCGTAAGCTCATAAGTCCTTCAGCTAAAAAATAAGTCCTTGAGCTAAAACTGGTAACTACACAATACCAAATACTGAAAATCTAACTTTGACTCTTTAACTAAAGTCACCAAGAAACAAATTCCAGCTCAGCCAAACTTAAGAGTTTATAGTGGATGCCCTTCCTGATGCAAAGAATAGAAACAGAAATCTCTCAGGCATCGCACACATTTCCAAAGCTCCCACACAGCTTACTTTACAATTATCATCCTATTTAATTTGAACATGCTCACGACAACTTTGATGACTGCACTCCTTCAGTGGCTAGCTCTGTTGTGAAAATGCCCTTGGAGTAATACAGGCTAATTAATTGGCTGTAAAATATTTTTTCACCTTGTGTCACAGAGCTGGTTTAGATTTGTGTGATTTTTATCAGTGTTTAGTTGAATTAAAAGTCTAGAGTACAAATACAGCCGATGATGTTGCTCTACATGTTGTGCAAAACCAATGACTGAATTGATTATAACTTGACAACCTACTGCACAAACTAAACACAAACAAAGGACGACTCAAATAAGGTCGGGCAGGAACCGGAACATCTTGAGCTTCAGACGTGGAGTCTTCTGGTGGAATTTTAGCACCAATTTGTAACTTTTAAGCTTCAATTTATGTCGGAAATATTTATTTCATGGACAAACAAAGGAAAGCATTATATAATAGTAAGGATTTTACAGTGAGCCCTTTGTCCTGTGTCTCTGCTCTCTTCACCTTCCCCTCCCTGAGCCTGGTTCTACCAGAGGTTTCCTCCTATTAAACAGTTTGTCCTTCCCCTGCTACTGGACATCCACCTCCTTTCTTCTGGCTCCTCCATGGCTCTAAGCCCACCTGCACCTGCATGTAACGTGGCAGTGCATGTGCTCTAATTATTCAAGAGGTCTTGTCTCTGCTTGTCTCCAACTTTGGTGGTACGCAAAAAAAAAAAAAAAAAAAAAAAAACA
>VUQK01018007.1:29716-46999 GCA_015106715.1 Bujurquina vittata | reverse complement strand
AAACCACAGTTATAGTATGTTTTAACAAGGGGGGCAATCACTTTTTCACACAGGGCCATGGGGGTTTGGATTTTTTTCCACCTTTACTAATAAACACCTTCATTTACAACTTGCATTTTGTGTTTACTTGTGTTGTCCTTGACTATTGTTTAAATTGGTTTGATGTTCCGAAACACTTAAGTGTGACAAACATGCACAAAAACAGGACATGAGGAAGGGGGCAAACACTTTTTCACACCACTGTATATATAGTCTGCACAGGTTTCCAGGTTTCCACACAGTCTTCTAAGCATGAATGTGATGGTACACAGCACACATCTTTATTCAAGAAACGAGAACTGGGTGCACAAGTTTGAATTCATTTGAGATTTTGGGTCGATCTACATCCCTACCCTCACCTATGGTCTCGAGCGTGATGGATTTTCTATAATCCCAACAGGGTCAAAATTATACATACGGGCTCAAAAGTATGTATATGTGATATGTGTGGACTTCACCTCGAAACCTGGTGATCCCAAACACACATTAAAACTGGTTTTGGAAGGGATGAAGCAGGTTATTACATCCCATCCCAAAGCCATCAACAAACTTCTTATGAATTAAGAAGTTACAGTTAGTAACTGGTCGAGGCGTGGCTCGCTAAGGGATGTTTAATCAATATTAGAGGAGGTCTTTTGTTGTCCTGTAACTTTTCCTGTAGAGAAATAATGGGATTGATATTTGTGGTTTTGAGTGAAATATTTTCTGTTTGTTCTTAAATTAGGAAGCGTCATTTGTCTCCCACAGGAATAAATAAATAAATAAACCCTAATAGGATTACCATCGCTAATTAGAAAAGGTTAGAACGCTCTAAACAAAAGGAAGAAATTTGGTGTCCTTACGTCATGTCTGGGCTCGCCTCTGTAACACAATGCACTCACTTATTTAGCCTTTTTTCCATCCATCTTTCTGAAAAAATGAACGTCCCTGTGCTTTCCATGATCAGAGGCTAATGGACATCAACAGCAGCACTTTACGTCAGATATGGAAACATAAGTGATTTTTGCTTTAGGGCTTTTCACACACCACAGATGCATGTTTCATTCCTAAAATGGCCACCTCCCAATTGAAGAGAAAACCGCCTTTGGCTGCACGTCATGCTGCCGACTGCACGTGTAAATGTTACATTTTCGGTCCACAGCGTGGACATGACGTGCCGTTACCTGCCACACAATGCAAAACTCGTAACTAGCAGTTTGCTGGGTGTTTCGGGGGAACGTGCACACGTCTGCACTGCTTCGCACTCCAAAATCAATCCCTTTCTTCTTCATCTGTTATGGAATTTGGTTTATTCTGCTTAAATCTCTGATCATTGATCATGTGGTTTTTAACCCACAGCTTCAAAAAAAAAGAGCACATGTAAGAATTTACTTTAATACTGTTACTGAACTTGTGCTTTTATGGAATATCAAGAGCAGCAGTGAATCAGGTGTCTATCTATCTAGGGGTGCAATGAGTGATGTCTTCTTCTAGCTTTAGGTAAATAGCTTTTCAGGGGTTAACTGAGCCTCTCTTATTAGGGAGAGCCCCTCTTGATTAATGAAGAAGAGCCTAGCCAGTGACAGCTAAGTGAAGACAGAGCCGCCTTCTGCATTAGATTTATGGTTCCCCGAGGTCTGCCAGTAATGTTCAGTCCTCATTGTTTAAACGTGTGCTTCCATCACGTAATGCCACTAAACAGGCAAAACTAACTGCAGACAACAAGTCCTCAGTGCCCATTTAGCCATTTAAGGCTGATTCTTTTAAAAAGTTTGGAAGGGAAAATGAAATCTGTCTGAGTCCCCAAAGTGAATTTGATTATGGTAATGAAGTCTTGGAAGAAGGCTGGGCCTGCATGGAGTCATGTCCTGGATGCTTTCAGCTGCAATAAACCCACAATGACAACAGATGGAGCTGAGGGTCCCCTGGGCTCGTAAAAAGCCTGCTGAGGTTGCCTTTCATCCCTCATATAAATACACTAGCAAATTAATAATGATAATCATATTATCATAAAAGCTTATTTTAACACAGAATTGATGAGCTGAGCATGAAAAAGATTTAGAGAACTAATCAGACTTTTAAAAACAGGAAAACAACACTAAATGTAAAAGCAAAAAAAAAAATACAACAAATGAAGCAAAGATTTCTGCAATTAGTCACAGTTAAATACATTTTGCGATTGGTGAGTTGGTGTAAAGCTGAGACTAAAGTTTGCAGTGGGGAATCTGTGTTGTAGTGTTGAACAGCTGCTGCTCTTCTGCTTCCTTCAAAAAGTGACAATAGAGTCCTTTTGTCTACAAATGAATGCGCTCTTTGACAAACTGCAGTCTCTGTTGTGTAGCCTTGGCATCAGACCTCAAATCCAAAATGACCCGTTTCACTGGAAACCACTGATGCTATTGTACTCACTGTTTCTCCATCGCTCTCATTCTGGAGTCCTACCTCAATTTTTAGTGTATGTAAATCCGCTAAGCTCACCTGGTGATACATCAGTGCAGTTTTATTAAAGTTACCGACGATGATGTGACTCGTAAAAGCTGACTAACTGTAGTTTTCTCAGTAAGTAGCTTGTGATCTTTCCTCTCTGCGTCTCAGGGTGAGGGTGTTCGACCTAAGAGCCGGCTCTCCTGTGGCGTCTCTGTACGCCCACCACTTGGGCGTCACCTCGGTGCAGGCAGACGACTGGAAGATTGTGAGCGGCGGAGGTGAAGGGCTGGTGTGCGTGTGGGAGATGAGGATGGCAGCGAAGCTGTGGGAGATGCACAACAGGTAAAGACTTTATTTTCTTTCTGAGCCGGTTCTTCAGTACAAACTGTCAGCCGATCATTGTATTATTTCTGCTGGGTCACGTGATCAGTGCGGCATTTGCCTTTGACGTTAATTAGGTTACTTATCCAAACCCGTTTAAGCAGTGATGATGATTACTTCTCATTTCTTCTTCTCATTTCACTTCCTTGTGCGCAGTTAACACAATTGTCTCACATAAATGATGTGTTTATGTGTATGACTGTCGTACCACACCCACACCCACAGCTCCAAATAGGCGACCTGTGATTTCTGTACAGATTATTCTGCATCTTGTCTGACATCTTTAGCATCTACTGCAGTGGAGCAAGAACGTGACTTATATATTTAATATTCAAGGTGCTATCTGTGTTTATCGCAGGCATCCTGTAAGGCACGTACGCTTCAACACCAGCACCTTAGTAACAGCCAACATCCCTGATGACAAGTCACCGCGGGGGGCCTGCATCACAGATGACGACCTTACAGCTCATCGAAGGTCACGATCTCCCTCCTGCACGTGTCTTAATTTTCACTTTTTAAAAGAAAGCAACATTTGAGTTTTCGTTACTGACGTCAGTCTTTTTGCTTTAGACACAGAGGAGTCATCTGCCACTACGACTTCTCTGAGGATGCCCTGTCACAGGATCACGTTCTGCCCATCTGCAGGTCTGACTACACCGAGTCTTATGGCTACAACTACAACATCAGCCTGACAGTGCCGTACGACAGGCTGTCAGGCTGCCATCCTTCCCAGTGACACGCGGCTTTCCAGACTGCAAATGGACTTGGTGTAACTGAAAGGAGCGCGGTAGCATTTCTCAGTTTGAACCTCCAAACTGCGTCATTTTATTTAATAGGGCTTATCCCTCTACTCCAATCAAGGCTATCAAAAATGTCGTTTTTCTGTGTCAGTGTGTTATGTGCAACTAAGTCCAGCTGCCCAGGTGAAGCATAGATTTACAGCTTTGAAAATTATTACTGTAAATTCATTTTTGGTTTGTAGTGCAGCTGTGCAACATCACGGCAATAAAAAGTGATTTTTTTCCTGATTTATTAAATGCATTTCATTTTAATATTTAAAAAAAAATCTTGCACAAGCATTTGTTTGTTTCACATGTATTTTATTCAAACATTTCAGTGGTGAGGCTGTAAGAGTTCACCTCAGGGGAAAGTAAAGCCTCCCATGCACCATCGCGTGGCAGTTGGTTACACAAAGACTCGGAGGAAGTGTTGAGTGCCTGCAGACTCTCCCTTTGCATGGTGTCACAGCTGACCGACGAATGCCAGAGCAGCCACTGGGTACGACTTCAGCTCACTGCTGGTTTGTGGAAGAGTTGCAGAATGCTGAGAAGCTGCAGCACGTTGACTTTTTGTGACTAAAAAGCGATACCAGCTACTTTTAAAGTACAAACTGGATTCTTAACACTGAACTAGAGAATTGTGGAAAAACTATCAAGGCGCACGTGGCATTCAGTGTTTATTACTTGCAAAACAAATGAACTTACAGAATTGTGTTAAATATCTTTAACTTTTTCCAATCAAGAGATTAATTTGGCACAAGGCATTGTTGCGGTGTTCACGTCCAAAAAGCGAATATGCATCTTGGACTCCATTTCAAGGTCTTTTAAAATCTGTGGGCAGAGAAGAGAATGCTTTGGCATTGGATCAAAAAGTTTAAAGGGCGTGCGTGTGTTTTAATGAATCTTTTGGAAAGGTAAGAGTTCATAAAGTGCAAACCTGCTCAAAATGCTCGAATGTGATTCCTTCATAGAACTCGTCCGGGGCCTGGGATGATGAGGAGACCAGTGACTCAGTTACTGTGAGAATTTCTTGTAACGGTTCAGTTTTGGTCAGTTCTCTTACCATGTGGGGCACATTTGTGCTCGCCACCTCCAGCATGGCAGCATCTGCTATCGACGTGACGACCTCGGTCTCAATGGTTCCGCTTTTCGACAGCAGCCCCTCTACCACCTTGGATGAGAACACAACACTAAAAGTCACATAAGGCAGCACTTCCAGTCCTAACCCTTTAGCATCCGATCACCCCAGAGTGTTAAACTCCAGGGCAGCATGGTGGCACAGAGGTTAGCACTGCTGCCTCACAGACAGCATGATAGCTAGAAAGTCTGGGTTCGACTCCACCCGGGCCTCCCTGTGTGGGTGGAGAAATCCATGCATTGCTGTAAATATGGTTTTTATCTATTTTGTGCTGAAGACACTGTTTAAAGTGTGTTCATTCTTCCACAACATTTCGAGCCTTTTGCAACATTAGCTGCTGATTTGTTTCAAATATTTCAAAGCGGCAGCACGGTGGTGTGGTGGTTAACACGGCTGCCTCACACATAGCGTAACATCTAGAAGGTCTGGGTTCGAGTCCACCCCGGGCCTTTCTGTGTGGAATTTGCCAGTTTGTGTGGGTTTCATTGCAAGGTCCAAAGACTTAAGAGTTAATTGTAACTATAGATGAGCTGCCTGCACAGGGTGTGCCCTGACAGTAGAGATAGGCTCCAGCAACCCTGAACATGGTATGATGGATAATTTCAAAGATATTTCTACCATTAAACCTGAGTCATAAAAATTTCAACAGAAATTTAAAGTACATATAATTTGTAATCCGTCTTAATGTTTAAGAGTGGCAGTGGCGCAGTGGGTAGGTGCTCGCCTTGCAGCTGGAAGGTTGCAGGTTCAAGCCCTGTCCTGGCCAAGACCTAATGGTCTCTGGATGAGTGAGCTGGAACGCTCATTTCGTTGTGTGCCTTGAGTGCACAATGAGTTGAATCTAACATCTAATCTAAATAATATGACCTAGTCTGTCTGGATCCCTGAACAAACATCCCTCGAGGTCACTTCCTGTTTCAGGACTGCTGAGTTTTCTGTTGAAAACCAGACCCCTCAGCTCAAACTCCTGTTCTTAAGGTTAAGACCTTTAAAAAAGGGTTCGAGTCAGTGAAATGGAAGCACCTGCGTGAATTATCTGAATATTAAAGAAGGGCGCTTTAGTCCTTTATGTACAATTTTCAATATTCAATCATTCACAAAAACAGTCAACAAAACTAAAAAGCTGCAAATAACGTAACAATTAATTAACGCAGCAGCTTTTTACATTAATTTACATGATTTTAAATAATCCACCTTTTACTTTATGCTGTAGTGTGCGCACGGTTCATTCGTCTTACCGTTCTATACTCATCTAAAGTAATCTTCCCATCATTGTCCGTGTCGTGCATGTTGAACAGGACTGAAAAAAAAAAGAAAAAAAGAAGGAATTGGTCGGATTTTTGGGGAATCATCAAGTCAGGATTTCACAGATAAACTTGAGGAAGCGGAAACTAGAAGAATGTTTATGGTGATGCTGCGATAACAGGCCTGTAACTATTGGAGCCCCAGAACAACAGTAACACCCCTAACTAACATCCACAGACTGATTATTCTGTTGATGAATGGACGTCAGATTTCAACACTCTGACCCAACAGGTGGCAACAAAGGGACACTTTGTGATAAATGGAGTGTGCGGTTCTGGGAAGGGGTGGGTCTGGCCCTCCACAATAGCTCAGGCTTTTCACACCACCTGCTGCTCATATACAGCAGGGATTATTTTGCTGGATACCCTCACACCTTTTCTATATTTTTATGCTGTCTGGGATTTTGACAACAACCCGGCAACAACGTTAAAACAGATCCAACAAAAGCCAAATAAGGCTTTCAAAAGCCTTGAAGCTGCACCGCTAACATCATGTTTAGATTTCATTTACAATGTCTTTGAGAGCCATGAATCTCTCTTCTGCATTCTGAGACATCATGCCTTTCTATTTGTGACATCTGATGTTTGATGGCCGGCCGGGCCACATTCCCGGTCAGGTCGGGAATACCGATGAGGCTCTCGATAGAACGCTGGACATGCAGTGAGGAATTTGGCTCTCGTTCATGCAGCTAAGCATCGCCACACTTTGTTATCTAGAAACAAAGTGCACCTTTTTCCTTTGCAATTTAAACTTGAGATGCACGAGAAGAGGAGCAGCAGCAGCAGCGAAGAAAAAAAAAAAAAGACCCTTACAGCGAAGCTTCTGTTTCCTTACAGCCTTCCTCTCGTCTTCTGTTGCTGCTGAACTTACAGGGCGGAAGTGGGACATGACCATGAGGAACTGCTCAAAGTTGATCTCGTCAAAGCAGCCGACCTCATTCTGACGCTGGTTCCTGTCACAGTCAGGACACACCAATGTTCAGGAAGTCAAAAGTGTGACCTTTTAAACATCTCCAACATACGCTTCTGCTAACAACACAATCACTGCATTTTCTCACCTTTCCTGACAATATTAACTTTGATACTATAGCTGAAATCATCCCCATAATGTCTCAAGGGGAAGATTATATAAATGGCACATTTCTGCTCCATTTGTCTCATGGCTCGTTTGCATTCACAGCTGCCTGGTCACTGTTGTTTGCATGGCACAGTGTTTGTGCGTGACAACTGTTTTGTCGGCGCAATGAAGCATTTGTGATGCTGTTTCTTTAAGCAAACAGATAAACAACACAACAGCCCACAGCAGCATGCATTCGGCTTTCCTCGGGCTGTTTTCAAATCAGCCCGAACACACATCAGCAGTAAACCAACGATAGTTAGTGGCACTGCCATTAATCTGATTGTACCCACCTTTTATCAAAGAATGCACTAATAATTTCCTTTCGGATGGGGTTGTCATCAAGGGTTGATATGCACTCCAGGTCTTCTCTGCTGCAGTGCGACAACAACAAAAAGTCGACAAAAGTGCCAGAAGTTGTAGTTGCTCTTGTTTTAACAAATGTAAAGAAGCCTGAAGTACTGTGAACAGTGCACTCTGTGTGATAGGGAGCTACCAGCACCAATATTTGCTCCCTGCTTCTTCTTTCTCAAAATAAGTGATAGTTTTGCCTCTCTCCATGAATCAGCTCTGTATTACTAATAGATCAATGTCTTATCTGCATATGATGTTGTCTATTGTGTCTCTCTTGGCACCGTTTGCGTCTGTCAATCTTAAATCAGCTGCACACTTTAGCATTCCTGCTCTCACACCCACGCTCTTTGGACTCTTGGTCAGCTCCTACAGGCCTGGGTGTTCAAACAGGTTTGCCACGTAACACAAAACCTTTTACCGTATTGTGCCTTTGTTTTCACTCAGCTGCTGGAATCTCCTGTGAAGGTTACTGATCTGCTCCTTCGAAACTGTAAAGAAGCAAACATCAGCAGTGTGAATGCACTTATGGACAATTTAACTGTAATTAAACTGCATATTAACAAAAAGAAATCAGTCATTTTTATGTTGTTACTTGCTTCAGAATCAGATGTTGGCTCATTTTTACGCAGCAAACTGCTTGCTTTGCCATTAGACTGAAAACGCACTTATGTCATTGTGTACATACTAAAAGCTTAAACACAATTGTGGCAAATACCTGTTTGACTTCCACCCTTGCTCAACAGCACCTGAACGAATGCTGATAGAAGCGCGAGCCTATCGGGAGCAGGTCTGTGTGTCAGTGGGCAACTATGAGCTCGAACGCACGGCTGAGTGAGGCACACAACACAAGAATCCGCAGTAAGGTGCTCCACAACAAGTACACACTTGTGTGTGTCTTAACTTATCAGTTGATCAAACTGGGCAGAACTGAAGTCGATGAAAACTCTTCAGAGGAAATGGAGTTCAGTGTCACACACGCACTTTGATCTAATCCCTGTTTTTCACTCGGACGTGTTTCTGCTCGTCCTTTAGAATAAAAGCGCGCTTCCGTAGTGTCGCCTTTTCCCTTCATTTCATCATACAGACACTACAATCGCTCTTAAAACTAGACCTGATGTTTGTTGGAGCGGAGAAATCAGGCGGAATAACCTGCGCGCCGTGATTAATTGGATTTATTTGCAGTTTTACAGTTTAATTGCTCTTCTTTTGTTGACCTCATCGCAGATCTGTCTTCCTACCTTAAACTGAACCATTTAACTCAAAGTGCAGTTTGCTCTGGGTTCTTCCCACTTACATCCGCTTTTTTCCGCCAGCTCTGGGTCGAGCTCGGGGCGCGTCGGCGAAGCTCCCATCGCTGCTGCTGCGCCGCCGGAGCGCACGACCTTTGCGCGCTGCCGCAGCCTTATCGCGATCCTCTCGGTGCGACACTGCGAGTGAACTTTGGTTCTGGATTCCTGGAGTCGTGTGGTGTCCTCAAGGTCCTAAATCCGCACCGCTTCCTGATCAAGCAGCCGCCGCTCCAGGTTTCTCAGGGTTCTGCAGCAAATGCGCCTCGTAATGAGTTGAGACCAATAAAACAATCACAGTGCACTTAAAAAAGTCAGAAAGAAACTATTAAAACTTGGAACGCTTTATTGTTTTTGACTCCTTAAAACTCACAGTCATTTCTGTTTCAAGTAGTTGGTGTCCTTACTGGTTCCACTCGTTTTCCCATTACAGACATGGACGAGCCATGGCGTCCTACTTACTTCACTTGTAAGTGTACAACGGGGGGAAGATACGCTAAAAATGTGAAAGTCAAACTTTCAGAATGATGGAAACTATTAAAAGCAAAAATCAGTTTACAAAGTTATTTTGCATGGCACTGTAACTGGGATATGCCTTTAAGACTGGTGCTGGATGCGTGGAGGTGTGGGTTAAGGAGCATTCCTTGGATTTAGACAACAGGGATTTGCAGCACATGGATACTCATCCTGAACTGTACTCATCCACTTAACCGTTTGTGGTTTCAGACTTTGCATTATTCTGACTTTGATTACTTTTCCAGCTCATTTCTCTGACCGGGTTTGAAGGAGAGTATCACACATCGTTCGACACTTTGAACCAGGATTTCACAACAACTACACTATCAGGAGAGGTGTACCAAAGCAAAAACCGGAGGGGTGTACTACGGAGCAAGTTTAATGGCTTAGCGAGCTATGTTGAGCTCAAAGTCGAGTTTCTGTCTCACTAAAGTGGTTATCTTGGCTCAATCACCATGGTAACCTGGGTCTCTCTTCCACTGCTGGTATAACAGCAGCTACAACACACACCAATCAATCAAATTGATTTAACTTTGATCAGCCGAGTGAATCCCTCGTCTCCTTTATCAGACAAGGGGACAGGAGGCGTCAGTGTTTCAATGCACCCAGTTTAAAGTTGCAGCTTTCATGTTGCAAATAAACAGCAGCACCAAGAGGGCAGCCATATAAGAATTGAAATGGTTATTTTAGCACTCTGTGCACTAAATCCCAGGATGATTTTCTATAGTTTTTTAATCTTCTTTTTAGATTATCACCATTTTATCATCGGCAGCACTCGTATGGGTCATTCTGGTCACAAGAAGAGAAACATGTCACGTAAAACACTTTTTTTTGTTTTTAATGAAAGCGCGCAGAGCCTGAAGCAGAAAGCCCGGCTTAACAAAGAAACGTGATCACCACCGCCATCATAGCCGTTATCTCCAACTGGGCTTTTAGGTTTTGTCGAGCCAGCTAAGGCAAAGAAAGCCTGGCTTTCTTGAACTTCCTTCGTAGCATACCCCTCTGGTCTCGACCAGCGGAGTTGCCTGTGAATTGAGACCTGTAATTGGTTAGCCTGGGCTGGCAGAGTGCTAGAGAGTGCTGCTTGCTACATGGACATGGCTTGGTGGTGGTTTTGGTCCGTGGCAGGAGCTTCCTCTTGGCTCCCAGAACCGGGCGTCAGTCTATGATAGAACTCCCGGACTGTACACAGGGTTTCATCCATGTCCTCTGGGTATCGTGTCTGCAGTTCTTCATTGGCAACATAGTAGGTGTCGGCAAACTCGGAGAAGTAGCGACCCACCTCTGGGTGGCCGATCTCCAGGGGGGCTGAGTGAGGCTCCAGGTTCTCTGGGGAACAACGATGGAAAAATGTGGCGTGAGATGAGACTAAGCAGGTGCAGGAAGTTTCCATAAGTATTTGGACACTGACTTTTTGTAACTTTGTGTAAACCACTGCTGTGGATTTTAGTTCAAACGTTTGATCAGTTTGCAGCAGTTGGGTGAACCTGAGCAGAAGTTCATCCTGCTCCTTGTAGCACCAATAAGCACTCGTGATCCAGTTCCACTGGCAGCCATATGTGGCTGCACAGTGACAGCTGATGTGATCTGCTTTGGATCGTGAGCGGTTCCTTTCCTTCTGCATGCTTCTCTCTTCCCATTATTCTGGCACGAGTTAATCTTGGCCTCAATATCTTTTTGGGCCTCTACCTCTAACAGCTACCAAATGCAAGTTTAACACTTCAGGTTTGCTCCAGATCTGCTGAATCTGTCGTGAAAGAGGAAACGGGTCCGGCCATGAAACTGCTGGTTAGTAAAGGGCCCAGTTACTTTTAAGCCTCTGAAAATGAGGGATTATGTATAAAAATGTCTGGACTTCCTGAAACGTTAGTGCAATACTTTCCTCAAACCTCTTAAAAGTCTGCTTTCGAATCACATCTGACGGTGTGATTTTAAAATCCACTGCAGTGTTTTACAGATGCAACATGACAGAAATTGTGAAAATCTCCAAGTACATATGAACCGAACTGCAAGTGACCTTAACTCTATAGCCAAGAAATAAACACACCAACATATTTATTCTGATGTGAAACCTCTGGGTTTATAGAGCGCAGAGCCAGTTTATGGCTATGAAAATCTACTTCAACTAATTTGCACTAGTGGCTTAATTTGCGTTTGGAATTTTCTTCCAAATAAGCAGCAATATTATGAACTATGCAAATATTATGTAAACAAATTGTGTTTGTAATTTTAGAGCAGTTTTACATTTTGGTTTACTGCTGGCTTGAAAGCCGGTCCACCATGAGGATTTTCTGCTTATCACCATCACCACACTGATATGATCCATACCCTGTGCTGCATAGCGGCACGTCCCATCCTGCACGAGTACATTGTAGAAAGGCTGATTAGCCCCGTTGGATAGCTGGTGGACCCTCATGGTGGTGATCCACTCCTGGCTCATGGTACATTTAGGGTCCCAGCCATAGATCACACAGTTGTACCCTGACCTGGAAGAGAGCGGATCAGGGGATCATACAGAGGAAGATGGGAGAAAAACGTCTTTGCAGAAAGGAAGCTGTTGTCACATGTGTGACGCACCTCTTGTGTTTCATAATAAGGCCGACTGAATACTGGACTTCCAGGTGTTCTGGAGCGCTGCGCCTCTTCACCTCAGGTGTTACAGGGTGTTTCTTGTGCTGGATGTGCTCCAGCGTATGCTGCACCAAGTAACCCACCGCCCCGTGCTGGGAGGGGTCCAACGCCTGAATGTGCTGCAGGATGTCAAGCACCTGGGAACAAGGACAAAAGTCAATGGACAATAGTTTTATGTCAGTTATAGGACTATACAGTATGTTATATTACTACTGTGCACTATAATAAAGCTCCTTTAAATAAGCTAAAAATCTGATTTCTTTGCTATCCTGACCTTTTCCGGCCAGATTCCCAGGTGGAAGTAGAGGCGTGCCTGCAGCAGCAAATACTGCACATTATCTGGGTTGATTGTGAGGTAGAGGTCCAGAGAGTCTCGCAGTAGCTGATAGGATTTCTCGTTGCCCTCGCTGACAAGGAGAAAAAAAAATTGAACTATACAGAATATGTCATTAATTTATCCATTACTTCCATCAAATGCATTTGAATCATTATTTTGCTTTGAGACAGTTTTTAATGTCTTCGATGCTATAACTGTCTACTCTTGTCAGATCACAAGACAAAAAGGGTACCATTAAAATTACAAAGTACAATTAAAAAGTATTTCAGGAAAAGTGGCAGGAGTTTAGAGCAACTTTCTATCCAACAGCCCCCCCCCAAGAGAAAGTGACTGTGCAGGGAGGTGCAGGTGTCCGGTTAATCTCACCCTCTCTTGCCGATGTTCAGCAGGTTTCCAACCATCCTAAGGAGCACCTCTGTGGTGCTTATGGCACTGTAGTAATCTGCTGTAACCTGGTGGCCGATGAGGTATTCGCACTCCTTTGCTGTCAGCTGCTTGCCTTTTCCAAAGGCATCGATGTAGACAAAGTCATAGATGTCCTCACTCCTGCAGGAAAAAAGCTCCATTAATCTATTAAGAACCTGCATTTAACATTGAGTACACACTGTCACCAGGTTTAACCATGTATACTTTTAGAACACTGAATCAATCATTAGTTTAGGGTCTTTAAGAGGAAGGTGGGGAAATATGTCTGTTAAAACTCCCTGACAAAGATTTTCAAGACAATCCCATCAGCACCGCCTGCTCTAATTACTGAAGCTGCATTTCATACCTCTACTGTGCAAACATCACTTTTCCCCATTTGTGTCTATCACAGGTAACCACAGCAGCAGAAGTCAGCTGCAAAGGGCTGGCTGTGGTAGCTTAAATCAAAAGCAAATAAAATCAATTTTAAAATCAGCAGCACTAATTGCAGTCATTTGATAAATTTGTAGGCAGTACGGGGGGGGGGGCAAAAACAACAAAAGCTGTACTTAAAATTCAGAAAACTCCCAAAGCGCAGGTCCTAAAGTTTCCAAACAAAATAAAACGCTTTAATCTAGATTATTTATTGCGCTCCTCCATGATTTCCTCACCATAAACTACATGCATGACAGCTTGCACTGTACTCAGTATTTAGATCTAAATGATGTAAATTAAAGCGGTACCCTCTCGGTTTCTGGCACCAGCGCAGCAGGAAGTGATTGGGAAAGTTGACAGGTTCCAGCTGAACACCCAGCCTCTGGGCCACGGTCATGTAGAGAACAGAGAGGCTTATGGGAATGCCTGTACGGCGGAGTAGCACCTGCACAAAAAGTCCAGTGAACAAAAATTAGTTTGAAAATCATTTAAAAGACATTTAAGACATTTTCTGGAATAGCTACCTGGTGGATATAAGAGTTGAGGGGGTTGTAGTAGTCGCACTCATTGCCTTTGTATTGAAGTTGCTCGTACAGGACAGAGTTTAGGGCACAAATCACCTGCCTCTGAAGCTCAAAGTCTTCTACAACACAACAGTTACCTGCAATACACACAAGCAATGAATCATCAACCAAACTCTGCCTGAAAGGGAAAGCTATAGATTTTGTGCAGCTGTGACACTTTTGCCAAGTAGATTTACTTGTATTGACTTTTTCAGAAGGAGCTAGAAATGGAAACCCAAGCCTTTGGGGCTTTAGGGGTCTGCTGATGAGAAAATAATACAGGAGGGGACAAAATGAGGAAAAAAGAAGAAAAAAAACCCAACTTTTTTCCCCAAGTTTTGAGAGACTTAAAAACTGACCTGGGGCAGCACGCAGGCTGGGGTGAGATGGGTTCTTGATTCTCAGCATCTTCTTCACCTTCTCTGTGAGCTCATCCAGCTGGGCTGATATGCTGTCCAGTGTGACATCAGCCAGGGGGTTACAATACTGATCAACCAGCACAGCACCTAAAGAGGAATCAGGAATCATGTAAGGATAAAGATAATACGCTTAAATAGCAAATTGTGCTCTTATTACAACATACAGTTATTGAACCACCACCCAATGTAAGGTTTATGCTACAGCAGCTCTAAATTAACAGTACCGGTAATTACAAAACATCATTTTTATGTTGTTGTAATGGTTACTCTACCAGTATGCACAGGCTCCTTCATCGAAATGATATTTTCACTTATATAAAATAACAAATTTATGGTTTTACAAAAAAGCTGGAAAAAACTGGAATAATACACACAACTATAGCAATAAGAACCACACTGTGATAATAAGCCGACAGAAATGTACAATAACTGTATGATGACGACTGATTCCTCACCTTCTAGAGCTGACTGCTGCTCTGCAGGCTGCTCCAGGAAAGTCTTCAGACTCTTAAGGATGTTCTGCTGTCTCAGGAAGTAAAGGATTTTCTTTGCATAGTACTTCAGCGTCAGACTTTTCCTAATATTGAGTGGAGAACAGAGAGATGGTAGCTCGGAGAAGAGAATGTGTAGCAAAATAAATGCTTTCACAATCACAGAGGTCTCAGAAAGGATTAACACGATCAGCACCCAAACCCATTAGTGACAAAAAAATCTTTGTTAGCTACGCCTTACTGGTACTGGGTTGGAACCCCTTTTACCCTCAGACCACCCTTAATTATTTGTGGCATAGATTCAATAATGTCCTGGACTTATTCCTCATCGATTTTGGGCCATATTGACAGGATAGCATCATATACTGTAGATCTGTTGGCTGCACATGTATGATGTGAGTCTCCTGTTCCACATTCCAAAGATGCCATTCAAGTACAGTGAAGTCACCGTCATGTTCAAGGAGCACAAAGTGTGCCAAGAAAATATCCCCACCACTATCACACCAGCAGCAGCAGCAGCAGCCTGAACTGCTGATACAAGGCAGGACGGATCCAGGTTTCATATCAACGTGTTCAAAGACGCTCTTCTGCATATCTCTGTTGTAATGAAGCACACTGGAGTTACTGTTGCCTTCCTATCAGACTGAAGCAGTGTGGCCATTCTCCTACACCAACAAGGCATTTTCAGCCAGATATCTTACAGGATATTTTCTGGACCACCCTCTGTAAACCCCAGCGCTATAGAGCTAGTATTTCACATACTGAGGTTTTACTGTAAGCACAGTGCTGCTCTCACCTCTTGTCAGAGTTGAGTATGAAGAGTAGCTCGTCTTCACAGAAGTGCTCTGGCATCCCAAGTGATTCAATTTCTGCAAAGCTGTCTCCCAGCACCTGGCCAACGCAAGGCTGCGTTACAGACCTCTGGATTAGTTTGGAAATAGAAAGCCCACATTTTCTTGCACAAATATGCACACACAATAAAACCCCAAAACACATGTGATACTGTACATTTGCCCTTTCCATGTTAAATACTAGACTTGCAACCTGTATAGTTTGCATGCATTTAGACATGTAAAAACATTGAGACACAAACATGCACTTTGTTCCACGTTTAATTTGCTACCTGGTCACCCTAAATGGTGTTTCTTAAGAGAAAAATTCAAATCAAGGTCTTACCATTTTGTCACCAAGTATTTAATTATGTAATGTAATACTGTAAAAAAAAAGAAAAAGATAAATGACAAAAAGTGAAGACAAACTGAAAACTTACAACTTCTGTGAAGAATCTCTTTGAGATCGATTCCACGGTCCTTCGTATTTGTATCCCAACTCTGTGGCGTGTTTTGTATTCTCTGAGCCAGTCAGGGCACTCATTCTGACGATAAAACCTCTGCAGTCTCGGCCATCTGTTAATGAAGGCAGTGCGATGTTGTAGTTTAATTACAGAAAAAAACAAATGCACATTCACAGTAATTAAACAGCCCGGCGCCTCAAGCGTTACATGTCAGTCTCTGGAGCCACTTATCCTGCTGTAAAGGTGACTTTTGATCTGCTTAAAACAAAGAAGTGAAGCTGTCTGCCAGGAGCAGGACTTACAGTAGCTAGCTTTGGCCAAAGAGCTGCACTCTCCTGCAGTTCAGAGGCTAGCATTCAAGGTCACGCAAATTCATTTTTGAAGGTTCTGCGTAAAACCGGGAAAACTGCTACTCGTTAAAGCTGTAAACTTTGCGAACTCGCAGGCTGTTGTGAGCCTTTGACATTCTGCTGATGCACCAAATTCATCACGCTTTGCCGGTGGCTTCAGCCCTGCAGTAGGGCTTACACGTAGCAGTCACCGAACCCATAAAGCAGCTGATATTATTAGCTCCACACTAGGCATAAATTTAAAAAACAGAGGCAGAGTCCTTTATGTAGGTTGCAGGAAAAGCCACCAGAAGCCAACAATCCATAGAAATATAAAAAATAAATCATAGCACCTGAGTTTATACTGGTGTCCCCAGACCTTCCCCCTTCCATGGCAAACGTCGTGTAGCCGCTTGCAGCAGCAGGAGACGTTACAAATGTCGACATGTTTGAGGACAGGGAAGCACAGGATGTGTTCGAGCAACTCTGTCGGCAGGTCTGTCAGTTTTTTTGTCTGGGGGTCAGAAATAGTCCCATTTAGACTTGGCTGTCCCTCTCCATCCACAGACATCGCCATCTTTACTGTTTACCCCGATTACCTCATTGCTTTTGGCCCGCCCCTTTATGGCGCAGGGGGCCGGGCAAGGGGCGGGGCCGTGTTCAGTCAAGAGGAAAAGGGAAGCCGTGCTGCCTTCACAATCACCGGAAATTGAGTTTTTATTTTGTTAGGCGCAAAATAAACTGCAGGCAACTCAAAAATAAGAAAAAGAAGCTCTGTGCCTAAAGAACTAGACTTGCTCAATAGGCAAGCAGTGCAAAAGTTAATTACTGGGACTCACTTATAAGCTGTATAGCTTCACAAGCCTCTAATTATTTTTTCACATACATGACATGACATAAAACTTTATAATTTTTACCGGTACTTTATTTATTATCCAGTATTTCTGCCTTTGGGGAATTCTTCTGTTACAACAGTTATAATAATAATAATAATAATATTAAATGCAACACACTTGTTACATTGTAGAAAGTTATAGCATAAGTAGAATTATAGTAATG
>VUQK01018006.1:22826-33675 GCA_015106715.1 Bujurquina vittata | reverse complement strand
TGTGGCTTTTTTTTGGTTTTTTTTTTTTTTTTTTTTTTTTTTTTTTGCTATTTGGCTTACATCTTTTTTTTTTTTTTTTAAACAAATCACTTATCAGCTCTGAAGGATGAGTTCTAAGTGTTGGTTCAGTTTCCATTTGCTGCAGTATATGAAGCTTTGCTATTTGTTCAAGGGCAGCTGTGTTGCAGCTGTGTTGTGTCTACCTCCTTGTACATGCAAAAAAAACAGCAAAAGGTGGCCTCCAAATCTGAGCCTGCTGAGGTTTTGTGTTTCTCTGTGTCTCTTCCACAGTGTGTCTTTTGTCCTCTCTCTCTCCCCTCAGCCCCAACCGGTCACAGCAGATGACTGCCTCTCCCTGAGCCTGGTTAAAGGAAGTTTTTCCTTCCCACTGTTGCCAAGTGCCTGCTCATAGGGGGTCGTTTTGACTGTTGGGTTTTCTCCGCAGTATTGCTCGGCGCCGCACCACAATACAAAGCGCCTTGAGGCGACTGTTGTGAATTGGCGCTGTATAAATAAAATGTATTTTGATTTGTCTCTGGTTTTCAAAAGAGCCTCACCTTGCAGTATGTTGAAACTTTTTTGCTACAAGCCGTGCAACTTTGTTACTGTTAGCATCCCAGTTAAAAAACTTAATTCAGTGCCACTTTAGCAGATTTTAGGATCACAAAACAGACAGGTCCACATGGACACCTCATCATGCCATCCATTTGCCAAACTGCACACAAGAAATAGGAAATGTTGCCTGGTAAATATGAAAAGGGCCACTTACTGAATGTGTGCCAAAACAACACAAACACAAAGCAATTGAGAAATAATGAGAAACTGAAGGATGTGTGGTAAATTAATTAAGGTTAATCATCCGATTGGTGGTGAATTAGAAAGTAAAAGTTACCTTTTCCGTAAATCATAATTATTTCTATTGCACTTAGTTTCATTAACTAACAGTCTCTTTTTAAAAAAATTCTAATTCTGACTCATTTAGTAACATTTGGTTGCCCTTAGTTGTGGCGGTCTCTATGAATATATAATATTGATATTTATATAATCATCAATACAAGCTGACTCACATGTGAGAGACACTGACCTCACTTTGCATCAATTCTGGCCCTTCAGATGCCTCAGAGAACTGTATGCTGGGTAAAGTAGGGGCCTGGAACATATGGACATTTGAATGGTTCCCCACACTGTAAAGACGAGGTCGTTTAATCTGGTCTTTGCTGGACAGTGGCGTGAAGCTGTTTCTCCGATGGAAAGCTGATGGCATGGTGTCTGCTCGGCCTTTATTCTGCTCAGAAAACAACAAACAGAGAAGGTGGACTGACTTTTATGCTACAACGATTAAACTTCTCCTTAGTCTAAAATCAGTGTATCCCATGTTTGGGAAAGACAGCCACTGACACAAACCACCATAAACAGGAAAACCATTGTCAACGTCATCTCAGGGGACAGGATATTTCCCACCACGGTTAACAAGTGCTTTCTCAGTAAACGTGTTTATGTGTCAACACCCACTTTGTCTCCACACTCAGGGTTTAAACACTCGTAACTAATCAGCACAAGCTCCACAGACAGAAAGCAGATATGGAGCAAACTGATTAGGAAATGAGTGTCACAGGGAGATCACCTGATTTATTTCTTCAAAAATATTTTTTTCTATGATACTGCAACTCAAACAACATAAGGTCAGTTTCTAAATGGAAATCCCTGGTAGGGGGAAAGGTGTTTGAGTACATAAACAAGTTTGAATTAACAGGTATTTGTTAAAGCAGAACCAGAGTTAATAATGGACCTCACTACCAATTTACCACAAACTTGTGGTCTGCAATTTCTATACCTAGTTGATATTAGTAGAAGTAATTATTTAAATATGTTTGGTGAAAAGAGTACTACCCAAGAGCTACAAATAATACAGAAAAGAAAGACACACCAATCTGTGGCAGGCAACCCAACAACTACCTGCTGAAGAAGTAAAGAAAAGAAAGTGGGGATGATGAGGCCGTCGCTTCATAAATGAGAACTACCAGATAGACTGGCATCTCTGAGGACAGCAACAAAAACATCTGAGAAAGGGAACTGCAAGGAGACACCCTCTACCTGATACCCAACCATAAATTAAAAAGGACAGGTGGAGGACCTTTTGCACTGACCCATCTCCCACAAGAGACGAAATGTGTCTAAATAAGAAAATAAGTACTCTCTTGTAAGAATTGTATAAATATGTTCTTGCCTGGGTAGTAACTTCCTGGAATAACAGTACTGGCACAATGAGGACAAGTCTCCAGGACTCATTGCACCTGATCAAGAAATGGTCTCACACATTACATTAGAAAAACAGGAACAACAATTAACTATCACTGGCCACTTTATTAAAACGGTTAAACTGCTCGTTAATACAAATATCTAATCTGTCAGTCACATGGCAGCACTACTATACATTCAGGCATGAAAAAATTCTCAAGACAGCATGCTGAAGTGTAAACCAAGCATTGTTGATTTGTTGATGCCAGGGGAGAATGACCAGACTGCTCTGAGCTGATAGGAAGGCAACAGTAGCTAAAATAACTGATAGTTACAACCAAGATATGCAGAAGAGCATCTCTGTACAATTAACACATGAAATCTTGAAGCAGATGGGCTAAAGCAGCAGAAGACCACACTTGGTGCCACAAATAACTAAAGCTACAACTCACAACTCGAAATTGGACAGTAGAAGATTGGAAAAGCATTGCCTGGTCTGATCAGTCAACTGTGATGAGTCGACTTCCTCCATTTGGGTGGTAGTGTCAGAATTTGACGTAAACAACATAAAAGCATGGATCCATCATGCCTGGTAAGTTCAGGTTGCTGGTGGTGTAATGGAGTGAAGGATATTTCCTTGCTACACTCTGGGCCAGTTCTGAAAGTGAATGGAGGTCCACCCTGATTCTAGAAAGATGTTCTAGCAACCTAATAAAGTGGCCAGTGAGTGTGCATAGCTTAAAATAAACATGTGCAAGCTGTTTTTTCCCCTGCTTCCTTCCTAGATAAAATCAGAAATGACTGATATAAATGTTCCCGTCAAACTGTTTTCAAGAAATTTCAAGTGTATTTCCGAAAGCTTTTTCCAGGATGAGAAACAATTATTCCAAAGAATAACTGTTAAAATAGCGCTGGATAGAACAGTTGTGACTGATCCTTCAGGCTGCATACTATGGACACACATGACACAGAAGAAGGTGAATGATGAAAGGTTCAGAGAAAACTGAACACATGTTTGTAACACAACATATTAATTAAAAAAAAAAAAGAGCCAAATGCTTACTAATGGTCTGTCCCTGTGAGTGTTGACAGCCTCCACCTTCAGGTCAAACATGTCTACTTTACAACCTATGAGAGGAACCAAAATACATTACAACGAGGAAATAAAAACAAGTGAAGATTTTGAGTTAAAAACAAAGTAGGGACTTACCATAAGCCACAGGGGTGAGTTTTAGGACGGTGTGTAGGGGACACTTCAAGTAGGGTAGGTCATCTGTGCCAACATGAATAAAAATGACTAGTGAGATTACTGTGGTTTCACCCAGTCATGTTTTTCTGTATTCGCTTAAATGTTTGTGGATTTCTCTCTCATGTTTGAAATGGCAGGCCTGCGGGTAGCATGCGCAGTGCTTTATTAGGCACAGTGCATGTTGTTATAAACTTTGCTCTGTGTCTCATGGGTGGGCATGCACTGGGGCACAAATCAGTCATAGCAGCACCCACACTTTGGTTTCTGTAGTCAGACTGTGGCTCACCCTTTAAACAGATCTTGCAACAGTGACCACTTCCTCTGCTGACTGGCCATGCCCAATTATAGCACTGAATTTGAAGTAATTATTTTCCAAAAGTAATGCTTACTTCATGCAATGAAGTGCATAATGACGCTTTCTGTACATAAGGACTGGAATGAATACCCTGTCATGGTGCCATTAAAAAGACACAATCACAGAAAGAATGTCTAACTGAATAAGTCAGTGTTTCACTGTTATTCACTATTAAATTTAGTTAAAATATTTCCATCAGTGATTCTGCTCTGTCACATAATATCCACCCTGTTTACTGTACTGAGACACAGCTTAATATACGGTATAATGCAGTTAAAACTGCCCTATCCTCAGAGGCTCTTTGGTGCAACTTAGAACTTGGGGCATAGAAACACATGATGGGTGGACACAGCATCCACCTAACAAGCTACTCACCTAAGCCTATGCCTAATCCTGTTATATGAATTAGAGATACACTTATTAATAGCACACAGTTGGCTGACGTTTGTAAAACAGCAAATTACAATCAGTGAGCATGAGTTGCACCTGAGTACTCTGTGGATGACTTAATTAGGATATTCACACTGGACCACTGGAGTTGTGCTTGTTTTATAGTGTGCAGGACATTTAAAAAAAAAAAACAAAACAAAAAAACAACATTTTACTTAAAATGGAAGAGTCATATTGTAAGTGCTTACAACTAGATGTGCGCTCACACTGCAGTAATCTGTGCTTCAGAAAACACCTCCTGTCATTTATGTGCAGTTCTCATTTCACTGCTCAGCCTGTGAGGGCTGTGCCCACAGCCACACAGCCAAAATAATACTTTTGTAATATTCACCCATGCTACAAAATCAGTTTTATGGTTTCACCGTCACCCACATCATTACATCATTACCACATTTAAGTACATTATTGTTGCATTCACTGGAGTTGCATTGTACAGATCTAGCTTATTTTGTTTTGACACATTTTACGACACTAGGCTGCAGTCTAAATAATGATGCGCACATATGGTTGACCTTGTTTTCACACTGGTTAATATCAGCTGCATTAAGTTCTTTTTCTGCCTTATGAGCTACCTGAATCCAGCTCTCTTTGGTTACACAAAAGAGGAGGTTGAGGTTGCAGCTGGCTGAAATACAGAGGCCTAATAAGTGGAATGAAACCATCTGCTCTGACAGCACGGAGGAATAGGGTCTCTTTGTTTTCGAGTTAGTTACTGTCCCTCTGGATTTCCCCCTTTGCATTTATAAGCAGTCATTTTGAATAGGGTTCTGTTTATCTTACCTCTTTCATAGGCCAAGTTATTTCTTAAAAATTACACAAAAATTTCTTTGATGCATTTGGGTAAAGAAAAATCCACTTTTTCAACAGTAAACCTGAGCCTGTGTGCCCTTTGACACAGCTGTACATTCATTCACGCAATGCATAATCAAAAATAGTAAGTGCTTTGGAAACTGTGTCCCATCAGTTACATTCTCACTTACCTGGGTCATTTAGTGTACTTGTGCTGACTTGTATGAATAAGTGCTTATCAGGGAAAAGTTGTTGTGAGAATGAATATTTCTCTAGCATGTTTAACAGACACAACTCTTTTATTTAGCTGCATCTTGACACAGTTTTCTAAGCTGCTTTGTTCATACACTATTTTTTTTTTGTCATCCGTTTTGTGATGCTGGGTGAAAGGGTGCCTCAGTGATCTAAACCTGTAACCTAAGACAGTGTCGTAGCAGATTTCTGAATGTCTCAGCATATCATATTTCTGAACACGTCACCTGCGCCTTTGTCCAGGAAATAGGCGAGCAAGCAGCGCATGACAGCTTGATGGCAGATGACCAGCACGTTACCCTGTCGCTCCAGCTCCATGATCACTGGCTCCAGTCGCTGAACCAGGTCTTGGTAGGACTAAGGAGAGAGGAAGGTTTACACATAAAGTTGAGTCCCAGAGGTTCATTAAAGTTTTACATTTCAGTCTGTTACATAAAAAAAGCCTCTGACCATTTTCAAGATTTAATTTTGTCATGTGCTTACTATTCTTTTCTTTTTCCCCTTTTTATTATTACTCAGAGTTTTAGTGACGATGAACTTGGCAGGGTTAGAGCTGATCTGTCTTAATTCTATGCTCCTCTCCAATATGAAATCATCATATTTCTATATAGCTCAGCAGAAAATCTTTGTACAGCTATATATGAAGCAACACAACCAGTTTAGTTGGTGACAACTGTTTAACTTCTGTTTTTCTGGTTGATGATTCATCTGCAGTCCTTAATCATCCAATTTATGCTAAACGAATAATGACAAAAAGAGAGAAAAAAAACCCTTGAAGTTTAAATACAGTTGCACAAACTTGACACACTCACGGAGGTAAAATATGGCAGGTCAAACATCACTCTGGGAGAAAATGAAACCTTTTACCTCTCCTCCAGGGTAGCGGTAATGATACTTGTCCCGGTCTCTCATAGCGTACTCCTCTGGGTATTTTTCCTCAATCATCTTATAGGTCATCTCTTCACACACTCCCTGAAACACAAAGTAATAACATTGAGACTTATCATGGTTTCACTATGTCTGTTCCTATATATACAGTTAGGTCCTTAGGTTTACACGTGAAACATATTTGTTGTAGTATCGCCTCTGTACACCATCACGGTGGATTTTAAAGCAAACAATCAAGATGTCATTAAAGTGCAGACTTTCAGCTGTAATTTAAGAAGAAAAGTATATATAAGGTAGTATTTCAAAAGACCTACAGCATCTATTTCATTGAGGATCTTCCACTGCTCATAGGGAACACCCAGCTCCTCTGCTGTCTGAATGGTCCGTCTTAGCTGGCTGGTCCAAACTTTCAGGTCGAACAATTTATGTTCTTCCACAAACCCCTTCAGCGCTGCTGCAAACTGTCAAAGATAGAATATTTTTTTAAAAAACAAATGTTTAAGAGCTCACTATAAAGCAATTATTCCCATGTTGAGTTGAACTATATTTTACAAGTTCCAGCAGCAGGCCCATTAGAATCAACACCACCAAGGCATGGAGGCTCCCCCCTACAACTGACACTTCAGTTGTAGGGTAAGTGTGAGGATCGCCTCTAAATAATGTTGAATCCAAGCTTGCAGCCCAGGGGCTGCTTTTAGATCACTTTCTGCAAGTTGCTTTCTGACATTTTAGTTTTTTGTGCTCTGTCATTTCACAATGATGCCCCTTCTTCAGTTGCCATCTTATAGCAGTGGAAGGATTTGCACACCCACATGAGGCCAGGAGCGATGTGGTAGAGGGCAATTTGAAAAAGAAGAAGAAGAAAAAGAGAAAATCTAGGGACATGGTTACCCTGCCCTGGATGGGCCCCACCCTGGAGCCCCGGTAAGCCCCCCTGGATTGTTTGGTTTGGACACAATGGTTACTTCACTGTGCCTTCAGGTTGGGCTTATGGGTGAGGTGCTTGGTGGTGCCCTTTCTGGGGCACCGCCAAGATTTCAAGATTCACATAGGCAATGACAGTGTGACCTGGAGAGATTCTGTACTAACCACAGTTTGCCCATAACGGACACCGATGTGCAAGCATATCGGTGTCCACAAGCGCACTTGGCACCAAGATGTCCCAGGTCACAGGTCAATGACTGAAACTGTAATTGTATCAACAGACCTGTAGTAATGTGTTTTGGACACTTGGGTAAAGAGAGGAGCAGTGCTGTCAACTGATCACCACCTGGTGGTGTGCTTGATGAGGTGGCGGGGGAGTATGCAGGACAGACCTAGCATACACAAACGTATATTGAGGGTGTGTTGAAAGCATCTGGCAGAGGATTTGGCGTTGACAGTCTTCCTGTACTGTGAAGTGCAATTTCTCAGCTTTCAGGAACTGTTTGAATTTTCTCAATAGGCCAAACTGTCACATAATTTCAGTAATTACAATAATTCAAAGTGCGCTTACATAGATGTGTCAGCGGTGATACACTCTGTGTCTTGCACTCTGTGTCTAGGTTTGCATTGCCGGTAGTAAGTCAGACCCATACTCGGCGAGACTTGGACTCCAGAGCTGCCCTTTGTCACTGATTCTTTTCATAAATTTTATGGGTAAAATTTCTAAGTACAGACAAGTGGTGGCAAGTTTACACTTTCATGGACCCACAATCACATTCTGTGGTTATTCTGGCCACATCAGGTGGTGAGCTCCAGTGTGCACTACGGTACTTTGCAGAGTGTGAAGAGGATGGGATAAGAATTGGCACTTCGAAGTCTGAGTTCTTGGTCTAAGCTAAAAAAGGGTGGTGTGCTCACTCCAGGTCAGGGACGAGTTGCTTACAGCAATGGAGGAACTTGAGTATCTCAGGGCCTTGTTCACAAGTCGGAGGAGAGTGGAGCAGAAGAATTATAGCTGGATTGATGTGGCTGTACCAGTTTGGTGTGGTAAAGAGAAACTGAGCATGACAGCGAAGCTTACAATTATTTACCAGTCGATCTACATTCCTACCCTCACGTATGGCCACAAGAAACAGGGTAAGGAGCTTGGTCATTTGGGAGGGGCTCAGAGTAAAGCTGCTACTCCCCCACATCAAAAGGAGAAAGTTGAGGTAGTTTAGTCAAAGTGCTGTTATAGTTAAATCAGTGAACACGAACACTTCTTTGACATTTTAGGCAATAACATTTTCATTAGTGAGCTTTAAAGGTGAGATTAGCCAGAGCTGGACCCTCTGTTTTCCTGTTTATGCTAGGATACCCTGTTGGCGTTAACACTGGAATTAAAACACATGCACTGGTGGGACGTGCCCGGAACACCTCACTGTTCCGGGCACGGCCCACCTGGAGGAGGCCCTGGGGTAGACCCAGGACACGCTGGAAAGATTATATCTCTCGGCTGGCCTGGGAACGCCTTGGGGTCCCTCCTGATGAGCTGGTGGAGGTGGCTGGGGAGAGGAAAGCCTGGGCTTCTCTGCTTAGGTTCCTGCCCCCCAACCTGACTCCGGATAAGCGGAAGTGAATGGATGGATGGATGGATTATGGGCATTTTGGAGAGTTTGATGAGATTAGTAACAAGAAAAAAAAACCAAAAAAACTACTAAAGCACCTCTTTTCCTCTCTGTGACAGTTCAGAGTCTCCCCCTATGCGTCCTTCAATATTGTGATGGCTCTCTCCATGTCGACAGAGGTAGATGGAGTGGGAGTGGATGTGGATGTTCATGAGGTAGTAGACTATCTTGCTTTGGATGTAATCCTGCACCCTGTTGACTAAGAAACGACGGCCAACATTGATGACCTGGATGAAGGACAGGCTCCTGTAGGGCAGATAACAATGAGTGAATCATACAGACGTATGAATGACGTATGAAGGCCAATAAAAATCAAGGGCAAAGAAGGCATATCTTGTACTTTTGTTATCGTCTAAATACACTGCGTCAGTAGCTTGTCAACAAGGTCATGAGCGGTGAGAAGCAGTAAAAAGATGCACAACTTTTCTTGCTTATTCCAGTCAAAAGTAAACTCATCTCAGTGAGATCAATAAAAGTGTAAAAATATTACCAGTGTAATTATCAAAGACTTTAAACAAACCACTTGCTATAAAGCAAATCAGAAGGAGTTCAAAAAGTAATGATCTCTGAATCACTGGTTTGCACTACAAGTGAGTTTCTGTTTCCATCTTCTGGACAACCTCTGCAGGTGCATGCTCTTTTACATATAATATCTGCATAATCCACCTTGATTTTAAACGCCATTAAAATAATATTAACAATATTATTTTAAATTTGATGAGCATTAAACAACACAACTAGTTGCCATCCACTTACTTGTCATGTTCGTCTGGATCTAAAGGTTGGTAGGTCACTTTATAACATTCAATTCTCTTTAGAAAATCCTCCATGATGCTTTCTCTGTCCCTCTCAGGGTAATCTGGGCTGGACACCTTCACTTCCTTTGTGAAGGAGATATTTACAGAGATGACATATCATGAGCTGTGTGCGTCGATACTTAAAGACAAAAAAACATAAATGTAAGATTTACCATAATGTTTTCGGCGATGACATCTGGATCGTCACATATTGATTCAACAAAAAACACCTGACAAAAGAGAAATAGGTAATGAGGAAAAAGTGTAATTTGCAAAATGGCTGAGATTACATTTCCAAATGGCTGCAGTGCAAAGTGTCAACTGTCTGCTGTACAGTTTCAAAAAGGCATAAAAGAATGTTCAGCCTGTCCGGTCATGAAGATTTGAGAACCTCGGGGTGTTATGAATATCTGAGCTATGCTTCTTGGAAACTGGCTCTGAATGAAATTTGTTTTTCCAGAGAAAAAGACCTGCATTAGATGCCTCTTGATATTACTGTGATCTGACAACAGAAGGGTGGTGATCACAATTCATCAGTCATTCATTATTCAGCAGTTATCAGTGCAATTCTAACCTTATATGCATTATCTTTTGCAAAATTAAGGATGAGTTCTCTCCTCTCTCTGGTAGTGTTGGTGGCATCAAAAACCTGAAAGACAACATGGAGCACTAAATGTAAATCAGACCTCACTGTATATTTATTAACAAATAAAAACAATGTTCAGTTTTTTGTGTTCTTACAGCAATCTGTCCTCCCTCCTCGTTCAGATAGGTCTTTACATCTTGGAGTGCCACTATGGCACACTGCCTGTGGAAAAACACGAGAAAAATTGGCAGGAAATCAAAGCACTAGTAAATAAATGCTATCGTCAACACGTGATGTCCTGTAATTGTTGTGCCACCATTTGCTAATCAAACACAATGCAGCTCAACAGAGGCATTAGCATGGCTGACCTACATCCAAAGTAACCAGGTGTATTTAATGGCAGGGATAACTTTATGAAAGCAGGTTCATATACAAAGAGGATTTCATTTACTCACTTTCTAATTTCCATTGCTTCTTTATTGTCATGTCTGAAGAAGTCATAGGACTTGTATGACTTTACTGCAGTTCTCCTGTAAACTCCGAGGTTAAAAACTGCAAAGGAACAAAAGAACCAGAAAGAGAGAGACAATGAAACAAAGTAAAAAAAAAAAAAAAAAAATGCGGCTGCCAAAACAAAACAAAAACAATACAAAT
>VUQK01018002.1:24976-40062 GCA_015106715.1 Bujurquina vittata | reverse complement strand
AAAACGCACTACAGGCTGATCCAACTTTGATGTAATGTCCTTAAAACAAGTCAAAATGAGGCTCAGTATTGTGTGTGGCCTCCACGTGCCTGTATGACCGCCCTACAACGCCTGGGCATGCTCCTGATGAGGTGGCAGATGGTCTCCTGAGGGATCTCCTCCAAGACCTAGACTAAATCATCCACCAACTCCTGGACAGTCTGTGGTGCAACGTGACGTTGGTGGATGGAACGAGACATGATGTCCCAGATGTGCTCAATCAGATTCAGGTCTGGGGAATGGGCGGGCCAGTCCATATCTTCAATGCCTTCATCTTGCAGGAACTGCTGACACACTCCAGCTGCATGAGGTCTAGGATTGTACTGCATTAGGAGGAACCCAGGGTCAACCACACCAGCATATGGTCTCACAAGGGGTCTGATGATCTCATCTCGTTACCTAATGGCAGTCATGCTACCTCTGGCGAGCACGAGGAGGGCTGTGCGGCCCTCCAAAGAAATGCCACCCCACACCATTACTGACCCCCTGCCAAACCGGTCATGCTGAAGGATGTTGCAGGCAGCAGATCGCTCTCCACGGCGTCTCCAGACTCTGTCACGTCTGTCACATGTGCTCAGTGTGAAGCTGCTTCCATCTGTGAAGAGCATAGGGCGCCAGTGGCAAATTTGCCAATCCTGGTGTTCTCTGGCAAATAGCAAGCGTCCTGCACGGTGTTGAGCTGTGAGCACAACCCTCATCTGTGGATGTTGGGCCCTCATACCATCCTCGTGGAGTTGGTGTATAACCCTTTGTGCAGACACATGCACATTTGTGGCCTGCTGGAGGTCATTTTGCAGGACTCTGGCATTGCTCGTCCTGGTTCTCCTTGCACAAAGGCAGAGGAAGCGGTCCTGCTGCTGGGTTGTTGCCCTCCTACGACCTCCTCCACGTGTCCTGGTGTACTGGCCTGTCCCCTGGTAGCGCCTCCAGCCTGTGGACACTACGCTGACAGACACAGCAAACCTTCTTGCCACAGCTCACATTGATGTGCCATCCTGGATGAGCTGCACTATCTGAGCCACTTGTGTGGGTTGTAGAAACACCTGTTCATCATCCAGAAAGCATAGGTACTGAGAAGTGGTTTGTGGTCCCCACCTGCAGAACCACTCCTGTATTGAGTGTGTCTTGCTAATTGCCAATAATTTCCACCTGTTGTCTATTCTATTTGCACAACAGCATATGAAATTGATTGTCAATCAGTGTTGCTTCCTAAGTGAACAGTTCGATTTCACAGAAATTTGATTTACTTGGAGCTATATTGTGTTTAAGTGTTCCCTTTTATTTTTTTTTAATCAGTGTATTTTGTCGTGATTTGATTACTTTTATTATACTTTTTTTTTTAAATGATGGAATTAACTGGAGTGGGAGGAGCACATCTTCCAAAGGAGAAATCCCAGCAGGGGTAACAGCCCCATTGTTAAAGCGTGGGTCGAGAATAATGCTCGTGTCACACCTCTATGAGAGGCTTGCACCAGTTTGAGCTCAGTGCTACAGCATTTTCTAGTGATGCTTTGCAGAGGACTGGCATGAAGGCTGTGATACACCTTGAGTCACCGTCCTCCTCACACCTCCGAGCAAAACAAATCTTTGTCAGCGAGCGCACAGAAATAAATCTGAAGTGACTGTGTGATAGAGCCCCAGTGACAGCCTGCTGAACAAAGACTGTGAGACTGAGGGGTATTTTGTTTGTGACTGGTTGCTTTTATTATTTATAAATGAATTCAGACCATCATTTGGTGTTTATCCTTTAGAGCTGAGCCTTTAATAGTCATATCATTAATGCAGCCTGAGGGCCAGCTCATGATTTATGCACATGGTGCAGAGATTGTACTTTCTATTGGAGTAGCTGCAGCACAGGGCTCAGTGTCCTCATGCAGATAATGAAAGGAGTTTAAAATAGTTTAACATTTTAACTGCGGTTATTGTGAACACAGTTCAGTCAGAGACACTTAAAATCTCTTACAGGGACCATAATGGCCATTTATTGGAAAGCAGTTATACAGTTGGAACAATTACATCAGTAATAAACACATAAACAGGTGTTAAATCTGAGCTTAATCAACAATAACAAAAATATAACACATAAGCAGGATGTTGTGGCTTTGGATAGAGCAGAGTGAGAAGTGTGTACACCTGCTTAGAAACGATTTGCTGATGTGAATAAAGCAATTATTGTGAAGCGTGAATGCAGCAGGTGATGCCAATCAGTTTCTTTGTTTCTTGGGTCTCATCAGTGGCAGAGACAGCTTAGCCAGTCTGGACTGTTTTCAGCAATTATCTCCTTCGGTTCAATAATCATTAGATTGAGATTGAAAAAAGGTAACATTTGTTGTCTCTCTAAACAAATGCAGGACTGTATGCATATGTGTTCTTCATCCGTTACACATTGACAAATACTTATTGCCTGCATTTGATGCATTTAGGGAACATTGCTAAGTTGTATCCATTCACCCACCACCAACGATCTGATGCTGCAGAGACATTTGGGCGTAGTTCCTATGACTTGGGCTGCACTGGTTATGTTATAGCAGGCTAATACTGTACCTAGCCAGTTTTGATTTCATTATATTGCAACTTCCTTGGTTAACATTACCTTCAGGCTCACTTTGTGTTTTATGTTAACTGGCAAAGACAAACCCTTTAAGTTGTTGTATCCTTAAAGGTCTGTTGTTTCAAAACACTGAAGCAAGCCTGTTAGCTCTCACAGCAACATTTTGCCTGTATGGATGTGTAATTTGGCAGCATGGTGACGCAATTGGTTGCACTGGTTGCCCCACAGCAAGAAGGTCCTGGGGCCTTTCTGTGTGTATGCTCTCCCTGTGCCTGCGTGGCTTCTCTCTGGATACTCTGGGTTCCTCTTACAGTCCAAAGACATGCATGTTAGGTTAATTGGTGATTCTAAACCATCTGTAGGTGTGACTGCAGCCTACAGCCCAGCTGAGTTGGATAAGATGGATGGATGTGTAAATTGTAGCTAGAGAAAATAATCTGGGTGGCAGTTCTTGAAATGAACTAGTTATAATAACACATCTTAACATATAACATATAATTTTTATGATTTATAAGCTAAATTTGTGCTTTACTGGATAACAACAATAATTATATTTTAGCACTAAAATATAATTTTGATTAAACAGCTTGGACACACTGGTGAATTAACCATTATAGAAACACAAAAGGTTTTTCTTAACTGCCAATACTGTTAATTTATGGCAGTTACATTGGATGGTGGTCCAATAAATTTTTTAATCACTGTACGTTATCATGCTTGCAAAAAATGACCCATTCCAATCAAGGCTCCAAACTGACACATCCTAGTGGCTATGCTCTTTTGTTTGCAGATTTCTTCAGTATTAAAACCTATTGTTACCGCTTCTGCTGAGAAACTACCAGCTTCTCCTGGAAGTTCACCCTGAGATTTCTTATTCGTTATCATTATCTTTCTCTATCTTTTATATCTATCTCTGTCTTCTCTTTGAATTGGACTATTTTCACCTTTAACATCTCACTTGATGTTGAGAATCTTCTTGTGATATAAACAGACTGTGGGAGGGTAGACCAGTCTTCTCTTTTAAACAAACCCTGACTTCAGATTACGGCCCCAATGTAAACTGCAATGAATAAAAATCCATATAGCCCTAATACCAGAAGTTTCACTTTTTGACCTTGTTGCAGAGAACCAAAAATTGAAGTCCTCCCTCATGCATTCATATAGGTCATAGGTTTATAGATCATTGACTGGACTTATTTTGATGTCTTGTTTGACTGTTTGTTAGACCCTGTGGGTCTAACAATGAGATTGTTAATGTTTCCCATCAGGAAGCCTTTAAAAAGTATCTTTTCATTAAATCTTTCCATTACGATTAGCGAATAAAGAAAAATAAAGCTACCAGTAAGAAGGATATTTGTACTTGCATCACTCCCGTGAAAATGTTTTCAGTCTTTACTGATACTTGTGTATTAGGATCTAAATATGGATTAACTAGGAGTTATAATCATAACTTCATAACATATCATTATAATTTACTAATTAATTAAAAAATATATATTAGCCAGTATTTTCCATTTGCCCAACTCTGTATTTTAAATACAGTAAACATAACTGTGCACCTTGCTAAATACTGCGCTCTGTGATATTTTAGCATAGGGCTGTGTGGCTGCTCTGTGGGATCATTATTATGGAGCCATTCTGAATATGCCTGAATCCCAAAATAGTACTGAAATACAATTGTAGCTTTGAGGTTTTTGCAGATGTGATCAGTTCAGTTATGAGAATGCAGGCTATCGTAAAGCATTTTCTCACATTTCTAGTGCTTCTACTCAGTTTTAAAGGACAGCTTGTATAGCTGATCTCTGTTTGGCCACACAGCCTTTCAGCTGGCAGTTAAAGGAAGCAAAATCTTTGAGGCAGATGGGATAGCTGATCTGATGGGACTGATCGCTTTTGGTTGTTAGTGATTGTCATAGAAGTGGATTTGATTAGTTAAAAAAAAAAGCATAGCCTAAAGTGTAGGAGATGAGACGGTGAAATATATTGACTGAACTACTGAGTACTCCTCTGTAAAGCAAACACAGTCATCATTTCTCTATAGTGGCTGTATTGTTTTAATGATATCCGTGGATTGAGAATATAATTTCCTGAGCTGAGGATTTGCCTCATATGCTGGATATGCTTTATGTACATATGAAGTATAGGGAGTCTGTACATACTCTAAACATCATACGTTATATCCCCAGTATTTTCTATATTGTATTTCTAATGTCCGCTGTTTCAAAGGCCACAAATGCATTTCTTTGAAATGTTTCAGCTGAGCTCCACTGACAGCGGCTTCACTTCCTTTTCCTGCCTGTTTAAATATCTGACAGTGTAATTTTAAGCAGATGGGAATGCCTGCTCGCTGCAGTGCAGTGACTGTGTCTGTGAAATCCTCCTCCTTTAATAAATGGGGATGACTTGCCAGTACACTCCCTGATCCAGCCTCACCAGACGTCTAATAACAGTCTGTGTGACTTCTGGGGATTTCCAGTGCACGAGTCCAGTGTGAAGAATGGTCTGCATCTGGGATTTGTGATTACGCTCCTAGTGCCTGCTGCTTCACTCATTAATAGCTGCTGCAGAAGCTTCTGAGAGAGAGGATCTCTGAGAGTTGGTTTTGGTTCGAGCCCAGGTGTTGGTTTTTACTCTCATGTGTTTGTTTAGATTTAGGAGCTAAAAGCTTGTTTTAGGTTTAGGAAAAGATTTTGATTTGGGTTAAAATATGTTTCTTCACAACATCAACCTTTCATGTTGCTGACAACTGCTTAAATGTAATTCCTTTAAAATCATCCATGTGTAACAATGCATAATGGACTGTGTTGTGACACCAGTGCCGGGGGACACCTTGTCAAATCTGTGAGACCCCCGGTGCCTTTGACGGACTGGCTGTACGTGACCTGGAAGTGAACAGGCTTTTTTGGTGGGAACTACGTGGTGAAACAATCCCTACTTCAGGTAGTTTTATAAGGTTTTGAGCTAGTACCTTACAGTCATTGTAAAGTGGTTCTTACCTTATAACATAAAGTAGGTATTTGCAGGTGGTAATGATTTGCCAGACAAGAATGGAAAATGCAGAATGCATGTGTGGCAGCTAATGTGGTGTCTGCATGTGCTCTGTCTGCCATACAGGAGTCGTGTTCACTAAAGCGGCTTTACACAAATCTGATACAGTTACCTCGAAACAATCTTAGATTAAAATTTAATCTTCACTGTGAGGAAGAGCCCAGGAATATGTGTAAGGCAACTTCAGACTTAACTTAGGCCTCACTAACAGGGGCCTAGAGACCGCTTAGCAACCTAAGTGGTGTTAACAAGTGGTCACTAACCAGTCTGTAGGACTGTTTCATCAGTGCTTGTTTTTAACTTTAGAAAATATAGCAAATAAATAAAAGAACATAGTAAATGACAATAGTACAAAAGTTTATTTATTCACAAAAATATATGAATACAGGGCTATACTCTGCTCAGCCAAATGCTGAAAACACGGATCAGACAGTGCTTCACAGTTCAAGTGAATAACGAGCCAAAGCAAACTTCAAAAGCAACCCAAGAATTTCCTAAAGTGAAGAAATGGGATATTCTTCAATGGCCAGGCCAATAGAGCGTGCTTTTCAGTTACTGAAGACAAAACTGAATACAGAGACCCCCACAAATAAGCAGCAAATGAAGGCAGCTGCAGTTTAGGCCTGCAGAGCAACTGAAGGGAGGAAACCGCATTTAGAGATGTCCGTGAGTTCTAGACTTGTTGCAGTTACTGTAATTGCAAAGGATTTTCATCTTAGTACTGAAAGCAGTCCTTATATGTAAAATTATGGTAGTTTTTCCAATTACTCTTGAGCCTCTGAAAATTGGGGACCGTGTATAAAAATGGCTGCATTTCCTAAACATTTAATGCAGTTTTTTGTTAAACTCCTTGAAAGAAAGCTGAAAGTCTGTAAGTATTGATCGCGTATTGATCATTTGATTTAAAATCCACTGTGGTGGTGTACACAGTAAAAAAAAATGTATTAGTGTCCAAATACTTATGAACTTGGCTCTAAATGTGACCCTTAGGTAATTTTATATCTTGATACAGATATTATTTGGTGCTGATTAGGCTCAAAGTGAAGAGCTCAGTATCTTGTCAGGACACTGGTGTCCAAGACTTGTGCACTGAGAACTTGAGAACTGAGCTTTACAGTCATTAGAGAAGCTGATTCAGGGAAACCAGGAAAGGATGGTGTGCTGAATTTTTATTTCATCAGGGGCTTCAAGTTCTGGGTAATTGGATAAAAAACGAATTCAGTGTTCTTGCAGTGACCTATGCAGCTTTGTAGAAGTAGCAAATGGAAAAAGTAATCAAAAAATAATTTCGAATATTTTAAGTTAACTTGAGTTTCTGAACGCAACAGATTATTTTTATCCAGAAATGCATCCAAGGAAAATTGATTGATTATATTCTTTTTGTGTGTGTGTGTGTGTGTGTGTGTGTGTGTGTGTGTTTGTGTTGAAGTTTTGCCATGCGTTTAAATATTCTAGTCTTGTCTTCATTGTCTATTGGGTAAGCATAAGGCAGCCTTTAAGAGTGAAGGCTGTGTGAGAGGACTGTAACTCTGATAACAGATAGCAGGGCTTTTTTTCTCTCTCCTAGTGTGGGTTACCAGATCCTTTTGTAAAGGACTTAGCCTTATCCAGTCTGACCTCTTAGACTTAAGACTGGAAAATGACCTTGGCACTAATAAGCACTCTCACTAATGGATCCATTTCCATTTCCCCACCGTTCCACGAGTATGAGTGCAAGAGCTTGCTTTTTAACCTGCAGTGAAGTAAAGGTTTCATGTTTCTGGACCACGAAACTCATGGATTATTATTCCTACTAAGAGAGAGATGGGTTGTGATTTCTTCTGTGCTCAGACAGCTGGAGTGATAAATATTGAGAGGACTACAGTGAGGATATTGGAAAAAATATGCTGTAATATTGTAATCTAGATCATTTCAAATTTAACAATAAATATGAAAAAACTCATGTAAACCAGGATTTACAGCCCCAGTTTCACATTTATTCTCTGTTTAAACATTTGATATATTTTCTCTATGTTCTAATGTGAATAAAATGAATACTTTTAAGAAAAAAATAAGGTAATTTTGAATTTCATGGAGGCAACATGTCTCAAAAGCTGGGACACGGCCACGTCTGCCATGTTTACTTTGTCTATAAATATCTGGAAACTGAGGAGAGCAGCTGCTGGACTTTCGGGGAGGAATGTTGTCTTGTTCCTGTCTGATAGAGGATTCTAACTTTTGTATTTTTGGCAGGTGCTTTAGTTTTAAGTTTGTGCTCTGCTTCATCAGTCATTCATTTGACTTGATCATGTTGGCTTTGTGATGAATTTTGTCTTACTATGTCAGAATTATACTTGCATGAAACCCTCAAACTTTAACACGTGTTTTTGCCCTATTTTTTTAGGACCTTGGGCAAGGCAACCATGGCAGATGAAGTGAGACGACCACCTGAATACTGCCACTCTGTGCGGTCATGTGACTGACCTGGCTCTTCTGCCGTGTGTGGGATCTTTCTGTCTCCGGCTGACTTCCTCTAGCTGCCCTGTTCTCACCATGAGAGGATCTGTCAGGCGCTTGACCTTAGTGCCCTCATACTGGCGCTGCCATTGTGCTGCGTGAGCGCCCCCTCTCCTCCAGCAGTTACTGCACGGAATGGCATCTTTGGACCTGCCATACCGCTGTCCTCGCTGCGGGGAGCACAAGCGCTTCCGAAGCCTGTCATCCTTGCGTGCCCACCTGGAATACAACCACACATACGAGACCCTTTACGTCCTCTCCAAATCCAACAGTGTATGTGACGCTGCTGCTCTGCTGCCCCTGGTGGCTGAGGGAGCTCTCCTCGCACCTGCCAACAACAACGACCCTTTTGAGCCACTTCGGCCTTCAGCTTTAAAGGAGCGGCGCTTCCCTTGCCGTGAGCTTCCTTGTGCAGACGACCTGAGTTTGACCCCGGCTAACTCCAACACTGCAGCCCGGTATATTCCTAATGTGGAGTTTCCCCTGGGGGAGATTTTTATGAAGAAAGCCATGACATCCACAGATCCAGGTCCCCATGGAAACCCAAGCACAGCTGTAGCGGTGGCAGCTAATGTAGCAGCCAGTGCAGTGGAAGCAGCTTACGAGGAAGGCCTGGCCAGGCTGAAGGCAAGGGCGTTTGAGCGGCTGGAGCTGGATGAGAGGCTGGAGAAGCTGTCTGAAGAGGTAAATACACTAAAGTTAACAGAATCTGAATCAGCTTTATTAGCAAAATGTCACCACCCCACATTTCTTTATATTTTATAAATATTCAGCAATAGTTCTCCAGGCTTTCTGAAGGTCTTTCAAAGTTTTTATTTGGACATTGGCTGTTTTATCACTTATTTTTTAGTCCACACTTTGTACCTTAAAAATTTCAGAGGTTTTTTTTTTTAAGCCACTTAACACTGATCTATGAATCATTCAAGCATTAAAAAATACATTTAACTTAAGGGATGAACTACTGTTGTCGACATCTAACGGAAAACTTGGCAAAGAACCAATTTTAAATTGTATCTTTAGGCACTTTGTTACTGTCTGCTTGTAAAAACATGTTTTCCCATTTCTTTACTTGAACCTACAAAAAATGCCAAAGATGATAATTTTACAGGCATGAAATGGTATTCTTGCACCAACACAGTGATTCCCAACGAGCTGTTTGAAAAAACATGCCATATCTCAGCCTAGTGCTTATAAATTTGAGGACAGTGTACAGGTGGAGTACAGAAGGACCTGAGAGATGCATCTGGACCTTTAGCAGATCCATCTACTGTTCACTGAAGGCTCTTCAGAAATGGTTTCATTGGAATTGTGGCTGCCAAGATGCCATTCTTGGGAAGAAAAGGCTGAGGTATGCCACATTGGACAAGAAGGGGAAATCAGTGGCAACAGTTTTTTTTTTTTTGTTTACAGCCTGTCATGTCTGGCAGTTTGTGCAAGCAAAAATAGTAATCGGAATGCACTTTTGTACCAAACATATAGTGGCAACAGTTCTGATGGAGTGATAAATCCAAATTGTTATCAGTATGTCAGAGAGAAACACTGAGTGTCTACAGCGTCTATAAACACATGGTGGAGGCTCTATTATGGTTTGGGGCTGCATTTCAGTCACTGTTGTTGGGTTTCTTGTCAAAAATGATATAATTATGGACGTAGAAAAGTGTGGTCAGATTTTGGTCCACTAACCGGAAAGTGTCTGATTGGCTACAGCTTTATTTCGCATCATGACAAAGATCCCAAACATACTGCTAATGTAGGAAAAGCATACCTGGATAGAAAAATGGACAATGAACACTATCAGTCATGGATTGGCCTCCTCAGAGCTCGGACCTCAACATTATTGAAGCAGTGTGAGATCATCTTGACAGAGAATGGACAAAAGAATGTCCTTCAAGAAGCCTGGAATTCAAGAATTCCTGAAAACTACTTAAAGAAATTACAAGAAAGCTGCCTAAGAGAGTTCAGGCTGTGTTGAAGAATATAGGTGGTCATCCTAAATACTGACTTTCAAGTTGTACAAACTCTGTTTTTGCCTCATATTCTGTATTTCTGTGTATATTTCCATGTTCCAAAACATTTCTACACCTGTTTCCCATTTTCCTGGAAAATATAAAGAAATAAAGGGTGGCTCAAGGCTTTTGCACAGTATTTTGAGAAATTGTGCTTTGTTTGTCATAATCTGCCACTGTAGTCACACACAATGCAATCTTCAATTCTGTAGATGTCTGTTTTTTGGGTTTTTTTGCTTTTGCTTAGGCCAATCAAGGAAAATATTCATTGCTCATGACTTCAGAATCAGTCATGTCTCTGAGCACTCTCTTTGTGACTGATTTCACCTAGTGACTGCCAACAACCACTCGCCAACCAGTCAGGGAATATATCGACCGGTGATTGCTGGGGGGGGGGTTGCTGAGGAGTCTTGATCACTGTTTGACTGAAGCCCAACAGCTATATAATTGTGATTAAGACATTCTTGGCTGGCAAACGTTTTCAATATGGTTCCATCATCATGTCCAGCAGCTGGCTATTTGTACACAATCTGCAAACCTCAATCATTTAAGTTTCATCTCAGTGATTTATTTAGGGTTTCAGCACATATTCAGAGAATCCGTATTTTTGTTAAAGTAAAATTTTAGGTGCAAAACATGGACTAAGTAATATTATAGTTTTTGTATAATACTGAATGACTTCCATAATATATTTAGTTACAGAACGGTCACTATATGTTGGGTCATTAAAGCAGCTCAAGTTCCTCTCGTCTTGTAGGTGGAGCAGAAAATAGCAGCCCGTGTAGGTCGTCTTCAGGCGGAGCTGGAGAGGAAGAGCTCAGAGTTGGAGCGGGCCAAGCACGAGAGCGAGCGGCTGAGCCAGGAGAAACAAGACCTGGAGGACAAGGCCTCGGAGCTTTCTCGGCAGGTGGACGTCTCTGTGGAAATGCTGGCCAATCTCAAGCAGGACCTGGTGAACAAGGAGGCAGAGCTGAATCACAAACAGCAGTAAGTAAAGTACGCTTGTTCCGCAGACTCAAGCTGTTTAACACATTCCATGTTTTATAACACATCTGAGCTGCAGAAGCATTTGCTTCCATACTTACTGATCTCTCTCATCCACCTTACTGCTAGATGATGAATTGAATTGAATTGAATTGAATTGAATTGAACTTTATTGATCCCTTGGGGAGGGTCCCGTCCAGGAAATTAAGGTTCCAGAACACTCATCATGACAATACAGTACAATCAACACAAACAGACATGGGGAAACAAGTGATCTGCGGCCTTGCAGCCTCACTGAGAAGTGCTGCCGTTATCCATGAAAAAGGAAACAGTCAACATGACGATCTGACCCAGGACAGAAGAGTGCTGCTACCCTGAGCTGCTTGCTGCAGTTCCCCTTATTTTTTTTCTTAATCTGTCCTTTCTTGTATTGTGTTGCATTTGAAAAATGCAAAATCAATATTGCACATGATAATAAAGGGTTAGTCTGTATTAAAATAATGCATAATATCCAAGTCAAAAGCTATAGATATCTAAGTGACTGGCCCTTGGAGTTCATACTGTATTTATGAATGCTGGTAATATGCTCGGTGGTGCACAAGCTGTCCAATGTAGTTGGAATATCATGCACAAACTGACTCCAGCATCTCTGGCTGTCTCTGTTGTTTTTCCTTGTACAGCGGGCCAGACCCTCACACACAAACTTTGACACAAGCTTTCATCTCACTTGTACCACCGAACAGTCCACTTAGAAATTCCACACAAGTTGACATGAATGGCTCCACACAGATAAGGTTAAGGACTAATGTTTGCATAGACTAATGATCACCTAACGGAGTTCACGTGTGCATTTTAAATAAGACTTGCTGGCATTTTTTAAGCTAATGGTGGGTTTTCATTGTGTATGTTTAGCTGGTTGTATTGATGCTGTAATAGTATTTAATTTAATAACAGTGAAAAACACGGACGAGGCTGGGCAAACACTATCGTTACCAGGCTGTCACCAGTAAAAGCAGGTCAGACACATGATGCTGCTCCTCAGTGCACTCCAGTGGCATGCATAGCTGGCTGTGAGGACAAGGAAAATGAAGGAGGAGCCAGTGTACATGGTGTTGCAGAGTTATAAAAATACAGTTGTTGTGCATTAGATGCTTCTAGCTGGGAATTAATACCATAAGAAATTGTAAAACCGCGAGGAAAAAAAGTCTACCTGGGGTCTATCTGTGCACACGCCGAAGTTTACTCAACTACACGTTGCTCATCAATGCTCTGCATGAGGAACAAAAGTATTGGATGTTGAGCTACCATCTGGAGTCTTTGGAAAAATGTTTTCCCATAATTCCACAATTGCATTTTAGTATCCGTCTGCTATTTTCCTGATATTACAAAAGAAAATGCATTCTAACATGCTAACTGCAAGTTACAGTATGTTTATTATAATAATGACTATAATTCATATACTTTGTATGGTGCAGTATTTAGGCATAGCAAGAGTGCAGGCTTGTGCTGCAGCTGGCCTGCAGAAGAGCTTTCCGTCCACCTGAACACAAAAATAAAGATGCCTTTAATACAAAGTTGCCTTGTTTGTGTTGTATCCTTAGGATGGGGATCTGGTTTTACCCCCTGCAGAGTGCCAGAGTATTGCTTTAATTTCTGCTGCTTAGTTCGTGCTATGTGTCATTGGATGAGTTTCTGAAGCAATCTGACTGCACACCAGCAGATTTACTGTGCTCCCTTTTTATGAAGCACATTATGCCCCTCCTCTCCTTCTCTGTTGATGGTGTAATTTGCCATCGTATCCACCCACCAGATGTGTTGTGCATCTGTCCTACTGTCGTCACCATTTACCAGTGTCCTCCAGGGCTGGTCAGAAGCGCATGCTGAATGGAAGGTTGGACAGGAGCAGCTGGATTGGCAGTAGAGATTACAGCATCCTGCCAGTCCCTCAATAAAGCTGCCATGCTGCTTCTTGAACTAGTTAAAGTACGGCTGCTGTAAATAGACAGTTCTTGGAAGCAAATCACAGCATTGTGAAGCTAGATGAAGATGATTTGGAGTTCTCCCACAGCATGGCACAAAGTGTGAGCAATACCAGGCTTTATTTTTCTGATTTTTAGAGCTTTTATTGAAATGGATCCCGGGATGATTTGTGTGTGTGTGTGCTCAAAATGTTTACGCTGTTTTTAGTTTGACAAGCAAGAAGCAATTCTAAAAAAAACAGTTTGAAAAAGACTCTCTGTTAAACATGAAATAGTAGATATAGATTTTTTAAAAGATACACGGAATTGTCATCTAGTTTCCTTTTTTAATATTTCAAGTGTTTACAAAGGAACATAAGAAGCATTCTCATTAAAAAGGGAAAGAAAGGCTCAGCAAGCACGATAAGTAATTTGAGTGGTTATATTACAAGAACAGGTAGTCGAAGCATCACTTGGGTTCTTTGATAAATCCGCAAAGTTTTGTTAAAAACTGTAGTTTCTGTCCACTTGATTTAGATGAATGTGTGGCACACATAGCTGTTGCGTCACAAAAACAAGCTCTTGACTTCAAGGAGTGCTCATTGCAGAACCAGATTGTTGGAGTTTGACCTAGCCCAGTGGCTCTGACTGCACACCTCTCCTATTCTTGGTGATACCCATGTTCTTTGTTAAAGTGATCAACAAGTGTTAACAAGAACATCTGCTCTGTGCAGCATCATCTTTCTCTCGCTTAGTTCTTTTCTTTGTTCTCCTTGTCGGCTTTGAATGTCATTGAAAGGCTGGAGACAGACAAACAGCCTTACACATCACTGATTAGCAAGTGTCGGTATTTGTGGTATCCACTGAGCTTGAGGAAAGTCATCAGTAAATTCAATTTAGATAGTACTCAGAAGTATATGAATACATATTTGTTTAATCCTCACTGGCCAGTGGTTAGTATGGTATCCTTGAGAACAGGAGTGCCATCAGAACAGATACTTAAGATACATTTTTGAAACCTGAATTATGAAAATGCAACAGCACTTGTTTTATGGACAGGATCTGACGGGGGCAGCATACAGTTATGCGTTCTTATCTGTCCTTACACACTGAAGGATGATGCCTACAAGCTACTACAACAGTATAAAACATGGACCTAGCTTCCGGGTTGGAAAAATTTAGCCAATGAAGAAGTGCCTTAACCCTGCTTTCTATCTGAAGGCCACCAGATGGCGATAGCTGTGGTTGCAAAAAAAAAAAAAGACTTTTGACTTCACCTCTGTAAACACTTTCCTGACACGTTTATGGGCTCAGTCATTCATTTTGGGTCACTGAATAAAAAAAATTGTAAATCTTGGGCATACCACGTTTCTGAATAGAGCACTATCTTATTACTCCTTGGGTAATGAGCTGTCCATCACAAGCCATTAGCCAATGAGTGCTTTTTTTACGCCCTTCCACGTCACATGCAGTTTTTTGCGACCAAGAGGGCGATTGCAGAAATGCTCATCTCGACTTCAGAAACCAACAGATGACATCATGGTAGCTACATCCGTCTTTTATACCACGTTACTGCTACCCGATAAGCTCAGCAGTCAATTACGCAAATGTCTAACATAGTGTGACTAATATTATACCTCATAGTAACATTAGCAGGCTATCCAGCAGCTATCCTGACATTTCAGTCTGTGTCTTGTCAACAAAAGATAATGTCAGCATTTTAAATAAAGTGTACCTTCACCATCTCAAGTGATTTTAAAATGACTTTTTAATAAAGTTTATGTTTACGCAATATAATTTTTTTTCTTTTCTCTGCACTGTGGTATCAAATTGAGTAGAAAGAATGCTGTAATTCTGCTTATATTGGTCCGACTACTAAATTTCTGGTTTTGTGTCCTAATTGAAGGGCAAGTAGTAAAGTTGATCAGACAGCTGTTGTTTCTACTCTTCCTCTTTTTTTTTTAGCATGCCCCCCCCCCCAGTCTTCACTAAAATTCCCCCCTA
>VUQK01018002.1:10700-23270 GCA_015106715.1 Bujurquina vittata | reverse complement strand
CACACACACACACCCACACACACACACACACACACACACACACACACTATTCTTGTGCCTTTCTGTCTCTCAGAGGAGAAGCTGGCAGAGAAACAGTAAGCTCATTCAGAGTCTAAAATACAGAGCAGGTCTGAGGTGGAAAAAGAGCATCACAGTCTGTGAATGTTCAGCAGGGTTGATGAGAATGCCGTAGTCAACAGATACAAAGTGACTTATTGGCTCACATATGTCTGCCAAACAGCTTATTAGACCAGTTTTATTTTAATTCTAAAATAATCCGGCCTGTGGAAGTCCTTTAAGGATATGTGCATCGTGTTTTACATCAGTGGTGTCAAATGCTGAAAATGCGAGTCACCTAACCGCGGGTTGCTAAGCGACCAGGAGAAACTCCTACGAACCTTCTTTTGCTTCTAGCGGTGCCATGCATAAAAATATGACAGTGACCTTGATAATTCATCCTGCACTTAATGTCCCTGTAATTAGAAAAAAGTGTACAGAAAGCCTCAGGTGCAGTTGTTCAGTTCAGTACAGACTTTGTTACTCAGCATGCAGAATAATTCATTCACAAACAATGCGTACAGAAACACCCCGCATGCTGCCCTGTAGCGGTCAGAGCTGAATGAAGCATGGCCGTTAAGTGGTTTAATAGCAGCTGGAATAAACGAAAGCAGCTGTAAAAAGCAGAAACTGGAGCCTGAGGAGAAATGAAAAATGATGGGACGGTTATCTCCATCATTTCAGCTGTTACAGAATCACTCAAATGAGAAAACGGCTCCATTTTGTGTCTGTCTCAGAAATATCATTGGGGTGTTTCCAACTATCAATGATTGCTTAATGACGTGGGTTTATTTCATTGCTATGATAATGATCTTGTTATGATTACAGTAGATGGTTTCAAAGAGGTATTTGGAGTGAGCTTTTCTGTAATATTTAATAATGCACTATAATACATGATCTGTATTGTGCACAGCCAAGGATGCAGTGGCTGGCCTCTCTGAGTGCTTCTGCAGACAAAACACTGCACGTTCAGTCGCAGCATCTTGCTCAGCAATAGAAGGATTGGATGCTGTATTAATTAGACCCGTGCGATGTTACAGTCCAGATAAAGTAGACCTGTTATGCTTTTCCCCATAAGTCCATGAGTGCTTTTTGTAATTTTGCTTCTATACACCTCCACAGTGGGTCACACAAACTGCAACTATAGGCAGCTGCAGCAAAAGCCTAGCAGAGCATCTCAAGGGAGGAAACGCAGCATTTCAAGGATGAGAGATTATCTGAAGGAACTGAACATGATTTATTAAAATACAGAGTTTGACCAATAAACTATTTGGTGGTGTAAAGAGGCAAAACTATAAAAACTGTATCAGTGACCAAATTCTTATCGACCTAACTGCGTATTGTTACAATGGTGAATTTTCATATTAAACATGACCAGAGTTTGAAATCAGGAGCTCAGGTTGCATTTAGGTAATCCCCTTGAGCCAAAAGCTAAGGTTTCAGACTTGGGTTTCACAGTTCTTTCCATCTTCGCTCTGTATGATGGCAAATAGACAACAGTAGCAGCAGAGGTTACAAGTTACTAATTTTTACATGCACTGCCGCCATCTTGGATTGTTATTTTGGAGTTGGTGGGGCTGCTCCAACTTGAGAGGGCATTCTGATTGAAAATTCCAACTGGGAACTTGGAAATTCCAACTTCAGCTGGAATTTGGCATCAGGACCATGGAAGCCCCACCTACCTGCTGTTTTAACAATGTCTTTGTGAAGGGCAGCCAATCAGAAGAAATTTGGCTTAAATGGGAGAGGAGCTGATAAGAATTTTTTTTACACTGTCGTACTTAGAGAAGACAAATAGAGAGCTGAAAATGATAATAAAAGGTCCTCTATAAACATGTAGTGGAGGGACATAAAATGATGACTTTTATTTAGATACTGAGTAATAGTCTTTTATTTCTAGTGTTAAACTTTCATTCTTAATAATTCTTTCATTTTTTTTTTCAGGTGCAACCGTGTTGTAGATAGATTGTGTTTTGCCACTTCTTATCTGGTTTGTACCAACCCAGTGTATCGTTTCAGTGCATCCATAATCCTACTCAACTTACATATTGTGCAAACAGGAGGCAGTGATGCATTTGTAATGTCTGTGTAGGTGTTCAAAATATTCTGTCCACCCTCTGCATAGAAAAGCAAAGAGAGCCTTGAAAGCTGCCAGGTTTTCATATCATATTCAACACACACACGCAGCTGCCGCAGTAGGCCTTAACCCTGCAGGCTTGATTTATTCCTACAACTGGCTCTGATAAAGTAACATTGGTCTGTGTAGAATTTAAAACCCAAAGGCTCTGAAGGAACCACAAAATACAGAAGAGTCCTGCTATGTGCTGTCACGATGTCTCCCTCAGAAAACAAGCCCGTTTCACTGAGCAGGAAATCTCAACTGCAAAGCGAATCTGCCGGGGCAGAAAGAGCACTCGTCTCATTAGCAGCAGTGTCTCGGAGAAAGAAACCTTGCAAGACTTCCAAAGGCTCTCTAATGACAAAGAATCAGAGAAGGAATGTTACGCACACAATATCTAGGTGGATGGAATATTTGAATAATAAAAAGAAGCTTGGCATCTGCTGTAAAGATGGAGATGATTACAGCATCTGCTGCAAAGATGGAGTGCCATGTAGCTAAGGACAGTAGAGGAATATTTGCTCAAACTGTGGAGGATTGGATGTAATTTAAACTGGCAAATTGTTTGAATGTTTCCAAGCCCTTTCATATTATTAAAAATGCATGTACATCCTGTACTGTAGAGATTTGTTCATTAACAAAAACAGTAAGATAAAATTCTGCACTGGTCATTGCATATGCATGTAGACACTGCATCACGTTTCCTGCAGTGAGATGAACATGAAGTAGCTTCTAACAAGAAATAGTTCTGCATGATGGATAATCAAGCCTAGTGCTTTAGATCTCAGTTAGGGCAGAACTTATGGGCAGAGGGCTGTTCATGTCTGTCATTAGATGTCAGAGAGTAACATGAGTGTCCTTGAGTTTGAGTGAAATTATTTCAGGAGACTAGGGGAAAGGAATAAGGAAGGATGATGCAACTAGTCTTTCAGTGGACACATCTCTCCTCTCATGTTGAAACTGATATGAAAGTTGGACTAACACTCGGATATACTGTGTAATAAGAGGGATGGATAATAGTGTGGTCAAGTATAGTCAAGTGTAAAGAATCCAGCTTGAATAGATATTTGTTAGTGTGTGTCAGGGGCTGTTTTTCACCAGAAAACCTTTTATTGAGACAATATTTTCTCAAATGTTTCAAGTTATATCTAAAAATAGATCCAAAGAAGTCAAAATGTATCAGAAATGGACGCCATCAGAATAAACTGTACATGATAAATTGATGTAGCCACTGTGATATCACCCACTGGTGTGTGAAGTGCAGTTTTGAAGGCTTGGAACTGGCAATTGAGACCATAAACGCATCAAGAAGAAGTTTACTTATGGCACCTTTACAAGTGTATTCTCAGATGACATGCTCGGTTCCTCCAAGAAACCCAGTGAGATTATCCATCCATCCATCCATCCATCCATTCTTCCATCCTTCCTTCCTTCCTCCGCTTATCCGGGGCCGGAGCCTAAGCAGAGAAGCCCAGGCCTCCCTCTCCCCAGCCTCCTTCACCAGCTCATCAGGAGGGACCCCAAGGCGTTCCCGGGCCAACGTGTCCTGGGTATGCCCCGGGGCCTCCTCCCGGTGGGACATGCCATTCCATCATATTTTTGAATATTGCAAATGAAAATCTCTGTGGGAAAGTTGATTATAGTTAGATTTACACATTGGTCTACTACAGATGTAACGCCAGAGATCAAACAAAAAACACTTTGACATTGAGATGAAGGCATCAGTGCAAAATGCTTTTTTTTAATGCATCATTTTTGGGTTCTAGGGTTCCTTCCTTTTTCATCTATACAGCAAGAGAAGTAAGAGCAAGCACCCACTTTGCATTGAGAGTAACTGTGAAACTGTGGTCCACCTTTACAGTTTATAATGTGTATATATACAGTACTGTGCAAAAGTCTTAAGCTCCTCATTTCTTTATATTTTTCTTTCAAGGAGCCAGACTTTCTTGTAGTTCTTTTAAAGTTGTCTTGAGCAGTAGTTCTCCAGACTCTCTGAATGCCATTCAAAGTTTTTCTTTGGACACTGACTGCCTTTTCTCTCATTTTCAGTTCAATTCTTGTATGTAACAATTGCTTAATTGTTGCTTAACACTGACCTGTGAATCATTCGAGGATAGAAAAGACACCTAACTCAAGAGGTGGGCCAGTGTTGTCTAAGCATAACAGACAACTTAGAACCAATTTTATATATTATCTTTGGGCACTTTATTACTAGCAGCCTGTTGCAAAAGCATATCATTTGTTCCCATTCCTTTAGTTAAATCTTTTTTTAATCCAGAGTTGAGCATCATAAACAAAATGATTCTCAAAGAGATTTGCCATAAACTTGGCAGATCTTAGCATAGTATGCAGTGTGTCCTTAATTTGTTTTGATAAAACTGGTCGAGTGGAGGGCAGAAGTGGCATGCCTTTAAAAAAATAAAAATAAATCATCTATCTGCAGCAGATGAACAGAATTTGAAAGTCCAGCAAAGACCTGGAACAGGACCTGAGAAGTGCATCTGGCCCTTCAGTTGATCCATTTCCTGTTCACTGAGGCCGCATCAGAAACAGTCTTAGTGGAAGGGTGGCTGTCAAGAAGCCATTCTTAAGGAAGGAAAACTGAGAGAGAAGGCTGACGTATGCCAGATTACACAAGAACTGGACTTGAAATCAGGGGCAACGGTTTTGCTGAATCGATGAATCCAAATTTAAAACTTTTAGTTCACATCGATGTCACTAATGAATAGAGGAGGTCAGGACAGAGGAAGAACAGTGAGCGTCTACAGCCATCTATAAAACACTGAGGCTCTGTCGTGGTTTAGGGCTTCATGTCAGCCAGTGGTGTTGGAGATCTTGTCAAAATTCATGCAATTATGGACGTAGAAAAGCGTAGTCAAATTTTGATCCACCATGTAAAACCATCTGGAAAGTGTCTGATTGAAGCTGTGGTCATTGAGCTCAAACATACTGCTAATGCAGTAAAAACACACAATGAACACTATCAGTCATGGATTGGCCTCCTCAGAGCTCGGCTCTCAATGTTATTGAAGCAGCGTGGGGATCATCTTGCGAGAGGACAGAACAAAGAAGATCTTTGATTGTCCTTCAAGAAGTCTGAAGAACTATTCCTGAAGACTACTTAATGAAATTACAAGGAATCTGCCTCTGAGAGACAAAGATAGTTATACCACATATTCACTCATTCGAATAGTACAAAAAAATATTTCCCCTTCTGTACTGTATTTCCATGTATGTTTGTAAATTTCAATAATTCACTGCACCTGTTTCCCTTTTTCCTGCATATGTATAAAGAAATGACGGGTGGCTCAAGACTTACACAGTATTGTATACGTTAAAATGTGTGTCTCCCTTGCAAACATTTCTTAATTCTTTGATCAGTCAGTGATCACAAAATGAATTGATGCAAATATTTTGATAATCAGTTGAGCATTTATGTAATTTTTAAATCAGAAATACCAAATCTTTTTTACTTCGAATTCAATTAGAAGACTTGGTATGTTTGTGGTTCACAGAGTATTGGATTAACTAAACAATTTTCAAGACAGCAGTTATTTCTACTACTACTCGTAATTATCCCACCGTTTATGGAGATTTATCTTTTCCCAGTTTTCTTTGTTTAACTTGCGCTTGCACTGTTTTTGAAAGAACTACAAAACACTGTGGTCATCATTGTAAACATATATTTCAGGACATATTCATTCTCTGTTATGAGGATCTTGACATCTGAATTTCTGTTGGCCTTTCTTGTATACTAAATTCATACTTTCATGCATCTGAAATACTGCAGATTGTCACCTTGCTGTTGTATCTCAGGGTTACTCAGCCATCTGCGGTTTGTAATGGGAATTGAGATTCTGAGAGAACTGGTCCACCCACAGTAAAATATTTATTTTCTCCTGATTGATCGGAGGCAGCAAAGACCAGGATTAGTGGTTTCTTGGGAAACCGTTTTTTCTGAGAACAAGCAGCACATTTTCGCCTGCTACTCTTTTATCATCCCCTTTCTCACATCCTTTCATCCTTGTCCGTCTCACATCTCCCCTCATGTCGCCACACTCTTTACGCACCTCTTCAGGCTGCCTACCTCTCTGTGTGCTTCTGTGTAATGCATACAAATGTGTGACATTATGACATGATGGCACAATGTAAACCCAAAAAAAGCCCCCTCTGAAACAACAACAGAAAACCTTACTATTTGATCCAGGTGTCAAAACAGAATAGCACGCATGCAGCTGTCTTTTGTTAAAGGAGAGAAAGCCTTGTCTTTTTTATCCAGGCCTTTTAGTCAATCATCTCTGCTCTTAAATATTAATAAGGCATAATTTTAAATTAATGGCCACAGATGATGACAGCTGTGAAAGGAGGCTGACCAGTCATAGTAATGAAGATTTAAACAAAACCCTTCAGAAGAGCGTGTCTTATTATTCATGTTTTTGCTAAACTGAAGTGTTTAGATTTGTTTTTAATGCTTTAAATGTCTCCGGCTCTCTGCTGTTTGCTGCTGAGCAGGTAGTGTACAGATGGCTCTCAAATTAACTGCAAAATCAAATGTACATACATTAAATAGCTTGAGTGCATGGAAGCTTGTTTCCACCACTGGAAAGAGAAAAAAAAGGTTTTGAGAAAAATACTTGAAATTTCAAGTTGGGTATCTCAAAATTGACTCTAAAATGACTCTAAAATTCAATTTAATAAGTGCAAAGGACATCATTTCCTTGTTACCCAGAAGCTTTTTTTTCACTTGCCAACCAAAAGAGGTGTGCAGTGTCATGAATATGAATACATCACACTGTTTCATATACACTCACCATTAGGTGCACCTTGGTAGTACTGGGTTGACCCCCTTCATAGCTGCCTAAATTCTTTGTGGTATAGATTCAACAAGGTGCTGGAAACGTTCCTCAGAGATTCTGCTCCATATTGGCAGGATAGCATCACACAGTTGCTGTAGATTTGTCTGGTGCACATCCGTGATGTGAATCTCCCATTTCACCTGCTCTGTTGGATTGAGATCTGGTGACTCTGGAGGCCATTGGAGTCACTGAACTCATTGATTAGAGCTTTGTGACATGGAGTGTTTTCTTGCTGGAAGCAGCCATCTGAAGATACTGTAGATACACTGTGCTTATAAAGGGATGAAAAGGGTCAGCCATTGTACTCAGGTAGGCTGTGGCATTTAAATATGGAATTTGTTGCTGAGGGGCCCAAAATGTGCCAAGAAAATAGCCACCACATCATTACACCATCACCAGCAGCAGCAGCCTGAATCTTCTTCATGGTTCGATGTGTGTTCAGAGATGCTCTTCTGCATACCTTGATTGGAACTAGTGGCAGTTCTGTTACTGCTGCCTTGCTATCAGCTGGAAGCAGTCTTGTCATTCTCATTTGACCTTTGGCATTAACAAGGCATTTTCTCCCAGAGAACTGCTCCTCACTGGATAATTTCACTTTTTCAGACCATTCTCTGTAAACCCTTAAGGTGGTTATGTGGGAAAATGCCAACAGATCAGCAATTTCTAAAATACTCAGATCAAAGTTATTTAAATCACCTTTCTTCCCTATTCTTATGCTGAGTTTTAACTTCAGCATGTGGCCTTGACCATGTCTGCATGCCTAAATACGTGTAAAAACAGCTACTGTGAACAAAATTTCACCAAAAAAGAGAGCTGAAACAAATTTGCAGACTAGAGAGTTTAATCAAATAGTATGTGGTGTTAAGTGGTAAGATTGAACTTCTTTAGCTGTTTACACCTAAAGTTAAAAAAAAAATTATTGGCTAAAAGCAGTATCTTTTTTTTCTATTAACACATCATGATATACCAATTGTTGATACATTGTTCTTATTTGTGAGATTTCGACAAACCGTGTAATGCTGGTTTCCCACTGTTTACTGCCCTTATACTAAGCAAAACTAACTGCTTACCAGTCTCAGAATCACATTGGTCTTCTCAGCTAACTCTTAGCTTCAAAATACACTATTGCTAAACGTATTCTTTCATTTGCCTTCACACGCACGTGAATTTGAGTGGCATCCCATTCTTAATCCAGAGGGTTTAATGTGATGTTGGTCCACTCTTTGCAGCTACAACAGCTTCAACTATTCTGGGAAGGCCTTCCACAAGGTTTGGGAGTGTGTTTATGGGAATATTTGACCATTCTTCCAGAAGCGCACTTGTGAGGTCAGACACTGATGTTGGCCGAGAAGGCCTGGCTCACAGTCTGTAATTCAACCCAAACGTGTTCTGTCAGGTTGAGATCAAGACTCTGTGCAGGCCAGTCAGGTTCTTCCACATCAAACTCGCTCATCCATGTCTTTATGGTCCTGGTGCGCAGTCATGTTGGAGCAGGAAGGGGTAATCCCCAAACTGTTCTCACAAAGTTGGGAGCATGTGTCCAATCTGTCTTGGTATGCAGAAGCATTAGGCAGGCAAGCCAAGTTCTTCTGCATGAAACTCAGTCATTCATGTCTTTATGGACCTTTCTTTGTTCAGGGCATTAAATAACATTTGCTTTTGTCTCCTGGAGGTTTTTCACCTGGAGCAACATATGTCTTTAGTCATTGTCGTGTTGGAAGACACACAGACGACCCAGACCCAAATTTACTGCTGACTGCTTGAAGTTTGCTTTCAAACTCTTCACATATCCTTCTTTCTTAATGATTCCTTCCACCTTGACGAGCCTCCGTGTTTCATTGTGGGTAATGTGTTCATTGGGTTGTATAGCTCTCCTTTCTTTCTTCAAACATAAGCAGGATCTCTGTGGCCAAAGCGCTTTTGTTTGGTCTCATCTGACCAAAAGAGTTTTTCTTGGCCAGCAACCTCATGGTCCTGTGCTAGGTTCTAGTGATTGCCTTTTTTGTGACTACAATTCACAACTTGACTAAGTCATTCAATAATGTCTTGGCAGTTGTTCTGAGTTTTTTAGACAAATCTCTCACTAGTTTTCTTTCCAGAGTTTTTGTAATTGTTCATTTCCTACATCTGCCAGGCTGGCAATTCTTTTTCTAAACTGATTTCTTTTGTTTTTGGCATGAAGCTTTCTCAAGCAGCTCAAACACTTGCTGAAGCTGTTATACTGTGTGTAATCTGGAAGATAACCCTCAGTTTTAACTTGATTTTTATAAGCTTTGAGCATTGCAAAGTTAAAGTGCATCATTGCACAGCAGTCGTTTGTGCTATGGCTCAATAAAAAGGTCAGTTTTTCTGGGAGTTATAATACTGACTCTGGTCATTTGAGTTTTTTCATAAATAATTCAGTTATTGTGTGCAAATAGAAATAATTTGTGCTTTTTAAAGAAAACCAGTATGATTAGAAATGCTATGTTGAAAATGTCTTTCTATTTGGGAACATTTTGACAAAAATGTTAAATTTCACAGGGGGGCTGATAATCATCTGTATGTTGTGCTGTTGACTTTGAAGATCACTGAAAAGGGTATAAAAGGACAAAATTCAGCATCAGCTAACCTGAAAGCAACAGCCAACATGCATCAGCCTGAAAAAAAGATGGTGGTTCTGCTTTTCCAGGTAAACACACAGGCGCGTTTATCACCTTGAGGCATTATTTCTGAGGTTCGAGTGAGTCACTCTGAGAGTGAGGTGTTGTGAATATGTCTGTGTTTAAAAAAAATAAATAAGTCGGATTGACAACAGGAAGCAGCTACATCCCATTTCCCTCCTCTCCTCAAACCTCCTGTGCTTTCTTCTTCCACGTGACTGCAGCTTTCTGTTTTCTGTCTGTTCTTTTAGCCTCTGCAGTGTTTTTTTTTTCCTGTTTTTGCGAATCTTCCTTCCTCTTCATGGGATTTATCATCTTCAGCTCGCTCTATTTCTTGTCTCCTTTTCCACACAAAAATCTGAGCAAAATATTTATTTTCTTCCTTTCTGGCCATTCTTTACCATCTATTGTGTTCATTTTTGATCTCTCACCTGATTTCCTTCATTCTCCATTAGGATAGAAATAAGTGAAGGTTTTCTTCTGCTAGGCTGTCAGGCAGCAATAGGAAAGCAAGGGAAAAGCTTTCCTGCGTGGCGTGGCGTCCATCACGGGATTGGTTTATCCATCTCCTGATACAGCTGAATAATTAATTAAGACAAATTAAAGATGCATGAAAATTTAGATCCTGAATCACAAATGCCCTAATTTTGAGTGCATAAAGACAAGCTCAACAGTGACTATTCCTAGATGTTCTCAGATAGCTTTATGCTACTTTTCTTGGAGGCTGAGCTAAAACGATACTCAGTTGTTGTTTCCTCTGTTTATTAAACCGAATAATGAAAACAAAAAATCAGCTTCAGGTTGTCTAATGAAACGTCTCATTAGGTACGGCTCTAATTATTAAATCAAAGTAAATTGGACTTGAAGTCATTAAGCATAATGAGATGCATCATTTAGTGTAGGATGATTTTAATGATCTAATCTGCTGAAGCATTTTTGCTTATTCATGTCATTATGACTTTAGGACTCCTACATCCAACATTTACCATATGGTAATAGTCACGAGCTGTAAGAACTGCAATAATTCAGTAAAAATGTTTAATTTGACTGGAGGCTGTTCCACAGAAACCTTATCTTTGAAAGCTAATCTTATATTGCACAAACAGGGAACTATTCTTATCACTGGTTGTTCTGTTATTATTTATCTCTTCCCTTCCTTGAGGCAGAACAATTTTATTTGTAAGATGAATTTAATGCAGAAAGATATATATGTCTCACGCATAATCTCTGTCTGCAAATGATCAGGAGCTGAGCATCCAAACTTGGCACATAGGTGTTTATATCAGATATTATAATGTCATCCAATTGCCAAGCAACAGGATAAAATGACCCATTTTTAGCATTTATGCACCTATATCACATTTCATAATAGCATATAATTTTCATTTCATGACAGCAACATCTCATTTATGTCCACAAAAGTTAAATTATGCATGAAAGATCACCACGCCATCACGTTGCCTGGCAACCACCTAGCGACGGGCTAAAATGGCTTGGGCCAAAAAGCTGTCACTGGCAAGGTACCACAGAAGTGCTGGGTCTGAAAGATGCCACCGATACCAGCAGAAATGCTACTTTTTAAACAGCACTTGTTACTGTATTTACTTTTCCTATATTTCTTTAACATGTGAAATGACTGTAGGAGGAGGCGCCACAAGAAATTCCCACATAATTTGCATCTATCAATTATCGATTTCTTTTCCCGCAGAAATGACCTGAATTATGTAATGCTGCTCTCACCTGTTGATATGTGGGCTGGTTCTGAAATGGCACCAGGAAAAGAAGTGACTTCCAACTGGAGCTGGGTCAGCTGAGAAGAATTATTTACCATATAATTAAAGGAGAATTAGAAGAGAGCATAACATTAACAATTGGATTTAAATATACCCAAAGACATAATGAGCTCTGGAGACTGTTGGTACTCCTTTAGCTTCATGGGGTTAAAAACAGATCCTGGCATGTCTGTATGTTCACTTTGTCCTCAGTGGTATAATCAACTAATGTGTTGTCTGGATGTTTCCCTTCTTCCTTCTGCAAAACTGGAGATTGGTATTTACAGTGTGGCCATAGTGAGATAAGACAATTTACAACAACACACATACTTTTTCTCTCTACATTAATGCATTAAGTTATCTTCAGCAGTGCACGCTACACTTTTACTCAGTTTACACTCAAGTCTATACAATTCAGTTGGTGAAAACAAGATAAAAATCATGTTATCTCATGTTATGAGCAGTTACTAAGTGACTCTAAGCTCTAATGACAATTGATCACATTTCAACATACGAGAGAGGCTCTTTAATTTTGACATAATTTCCAGATTCACTGATTGCTTACTCATTGATGTTGTGGCGCATTCATTTCTGCCCTACAGTTAGCTACCTTGACTAATTTTGGAGTCACATCTTTATGATCTTTGCCGGAAGAAATGAAAAGTTTTCTGTGTCAGACTCAAAGCTATTTTTATAGCTTAGTTTGTCCCCGTTTCAGGAAAAGTCATTGTGCGTGTTGTTGCTGTTTTGGATTCTGCATCGTATGTTAGTTTAGTAGCAGCAGATGTTTGACATTAATTTGACATGAAATAAGCCACTTTGATTCATGAGAACAAATCTATTTAAATTGAAGGGATATGGATTATATGTCTCTATTCCAAGTCTGCAGGAATGCTCTGAACCTTTAATGATTTCCTTTTGCTTCCTCAAGGTCAGATGGCTGAAATGCCTTATTAAGCTCTCTTGACTGCATTGTTTAGACAGTACCGACTGGGATGTTTATAAGGACACCATGAGAGCTGCATCAAGGAAAACGACTTGAAGCTGTAGATGGTCCTTAGGTAGATGTGGAAAGTGGCAGTGACACGTTTATTGATTTTATTTATCAGTAGAACAATGATTTT
>VUQK01018002.1:0-10680 GCA_015106715.1 Bujurquina vittata | reverse complement strand
TTTGTATCAGGCAACAACATTTACTGAATCTAGCTTCCTGATGTGATGGTTACTGTGATGGTGGCTCGGTTCAGGCTAAGGATCAATGGACTATGCCCCTAAGCTGGGGAACTCGCTCCCATGGACACTGTTGATATTTTTTAAGAAGAAGCTGGTTTAACAGTTGTGTCTATGCCTTTTTATTTATTTTATATTATCAGCTTAAATGCTAAAACTGTTTCAGTGTTTTATGCTCACTTTAAGTTATTGTAACTTTGAAGAATTTCATCTTTGTTCCTTTAGGCTTCTTTGGACCAAGTCAAAGTCTATTCCCATCAATGTAAAGGGAATTTACGGATACATTTGGGACAGCTTATGAATTCATGATCCAAACTAAAAGTTGTTGCTTGTTCAGATGACAGAACAGAATTACTGGAGGCACGGGTTTCTTTTGGGTTGGCTGTTTTTGGAGGGGATATGGCAGGTGGACCACAAATGCCTTCCCCACCCAACACACACACTCTCAATCAGCTCTAAGTCAGTCATCAATCTGCTAGTGCTCTAGCTAGCAGCTTTTCTGCCATTAGTCCAGAAAATGACCTCCTATCTCCTTTTCCTAATCGCTATACCTCCGTGTTGATGGAAATCAATCAGTGTCATAAGGGGAAGGCAAGGTGAATCTGACTGCACTTACACGAAGCTCTTTAATAATGTGATGAGTTATCTACTTTAAATAAACTACAGTGTTTAGAAGATGGATTAAAAAATGTCCATCTTACTTAAACCCAAAATATTCTTACCATGATGTTTAATGCAGCTCATATAAAAGAGAACTTCATGATGTGACATGGCATTACCTCTTTTCCTTTGATAAAGGATGCTAAAGGAGGTAATAAAGGAAGCACGGTTCCATAGTTTTTGAACAGCTCTTATTATGGCTGCCACACACAGATCTGGGTCACTTTATTCTTAGAGACATTTGGGGCTGGTCAGCATCTGTCAGCCTTTGGTTTTATGTGAATTCTCACTTGTTGTGAAGCTTGTGTTGCACTTACAGGAGGCTAACAAGCTGTCCTCAATTTGAGTAAACTCTTCTTTTCTACCTGTCCCTGCTCCACTCTACTCCGCCCTCTCCGCACACACATGCGCACCGCATGTGGTGGATAACTATGACAGAAACTAGTGCAACTATAATTGAATGCAGAATGCATTGGAGAGTTGTAAACTGCCCTGACATTAAGACCAAGGCTGTCTGGGTCACACGCTGTCCCTTGAACTGTCAGGAATTTGCCCTGCTGTGTTTGCAGTGCGAGGATCCATCCACTCTCTCACCCTCTGTTTCTTTGCTCGCTCTGCCTTTGTGGTTGTATTGTTTGTTTATCTGTCAGCAACCCTCAGTGTGCATAGTCTGTTCTCAAGGGCAGTACAGCTGATGCATATTTTGAGAGGCTTTTAAAGGTGGAATCTCAGTCGCATAAATAAAGTTTGTTCAGTGTACAAAAATCTCAGCAGAATATGCGTGTTTCTGTCTCCTCCACCCTCCAGCCCAGATTTAAGAATGCTTCCAGCAAGAATGTCTCATTAACACTTCCTTCCCTTGTGCCCACAGGGAAGTCGCCCAGATCGACCAATTCCTTCAGGAGACGGCAGCCCGTGAAGCCAACGCTAAGGTGCGCTTGCAGCAGTTCATTGAGGAACTTCTGGACCGAGCTGATCGTGCCGAAAAACAGCTGCAGATCATCAGCAGCTGTGGCACCACACCGAATGGCAGCCTGGGACGCTGCAGCCTGCAGGCCTCAAAAGGCAATGGACGCCAGGTTAGGCTGCACATTGCTGTAGGTTCAAACTATGAAAAGCATTGTGACTACTGTCACTCAAGCTTGCATTTACCTAGTGTTTTGTTTTCATACAACTTTTTCTATATTTTTGTAACACGTTTTTTGTAAGATAATTTAAATTTTTTTGTGAATAAATAATATTTAAGAAGTAATTAAATTATTTTTTCCACTTTCCAAGACTCTTAAACACTATAAAAACTGCAGGAAACTCCACATCAGGCATTCTCAGAGTTATTAATAAAGCAGCTTATTGCTGATAAATAGTACAAACGCATAGATTGTATTGATTTATGCTTTTCTAATGCACCACAGGTCGAACCAGCAGTAGACTTCAAGATCCCTGACACTAATCTGAAGAGCAGTCACTGCCTATTTTTCATATATCTGCAGTTAAAGTTAAATAAGCTATAATTCTGGATTATGGATGCATCAACTATGATATTTTATTCAATTTGCATATTTAGTTTGAGCAGTTATTAAAAAATAAATCTTCATTATAACAAATAAAACAAAGCCAGACTGATTTATCAGCAGTGTCAGGTATTGGGCAACTCACTAAGCAGCTCATTTTCCTTCTTTCAATACTTTCTTTAAAGATAAAACACATTTTGGGGTCAATGTAAGAGAAAGGCAGATGTGAAATGTAAAAGTGTGATCAGAGGTCAAATGTGACATGATATTTGGATGCAAGCTATAATGTGATATTTAGAATCCCCATATATCAGTACCGCTCCTAAACAAAGGCAGCAGAATTTTAAGCATACTTTTAAAACTAACATACATTTTATGAAAGTTTGACCTTATTTGACCTTGAAAAAGAGGTCAGAGGTCAAAAATAACATATTATTTAGAAACCCCAAATATCATTTCCTATATGCCTATATGTTAATACATAAGAAACATAGTTTTAATAAATTTTCAATTTGATCTTCAGATCAGTTTATTGACTTTGACAGAGGGGTCAGAGTTTAAATCTGACATATTTTAAATGTTTATACGGTGCTTTCTTTATGTTGACAATACACACCACACTTGTAACTTAGTCTCTAAGTTATGTCTTTTATCCATTTTAGAACGATAAATCACGGCGTTAACCTTGAAGACCTCAGAGTATGTAAGCCAATATTGAATGGATTATTAGCATGACCCCACTCTACACTCCTACAAAGTTCTATCAGAATTCATTCAAAGCTTTTTGAGCTGTTGTGTTTACAGACAGAATGACAAGCACGTATCCAAGTGCTCCCAAAAACAGAACCTCGATGGTGGAGGTGCTTTGCTGTTCATAGCACTTTTTGAACACGTTTAGCCAGCATTATTTGTTACGGTCTTGTTGACTTTAAACTGTACAGATTTTAAATCAAAAATACTGAAATACAATAGTTACTTAAGATTCCTTTTCTTGGATATATAATGTTAATATCGCTGTGCAACAGAATGTTTCCTAACGATTAGATTCTTTTTGATATCCATGCACTTTATTTTGATGTAGCCATGCCACTGTTAAACCATTCCATTATGTAGAAGTAAGATTTCTCTGAAGATATGTGGGCAGGCCAAGCTACATGTATTCAGCTGATAATGTACACATCATTCTATCTTGTACTTAAGTGGTGCTCCTTCACCAAACAATTATTACAGTAGGACTTATGTTTAGCGTCATGTTCCCTATTTATTTAACATTCAGCATCAAAGCTGTGTACTGCAGCTCAGTGCAGCCTGATCAGAAAGTGTGCACCCATTAAAGAGTTGCCTCTTCCTCTGAAAGCTGGAATGCAGCTCTTCATCTCCAGGCTCAATACTCTAACCATGCCTCTTTGCTCCTTTTGTTTTGCTGTATTACACAATGATTAAAAAAATATATAAAAGCAGAAAGAGTCTGTTCTTAATGTCACTTATTCAAATTACTGTTCAACACTGACAAAAAAAACAAAACAAAACAGGTCACCTGTTTCACAATGCACTAATGTGTATGCTGCCATGGAAACCGTTCTTGCTCTCGCTCAAGATTTCAGCATGATTTTTAATCAGATGTGATGTGGTGCAGATCTGCCTGAGAGAAATGTCCTAAGATTACCATCTCGGAGTGCACAGATAACGTCAGCATTCTTGGTTTATCAACTTGCAAGCATTTGACCAGTTACAGAAAAATCCCAAAATAAAGTGTTTTGCTAAGGAGTTGGGCCACCGTAATCACACATTGGCATTGATTAGAAAGTCACCAGAACTCCGCGGTTTTCTAAAAGGTATTCCATCATTTGGCATCATCTAGCATCAAAAATCTCCAATAGGTTTTCATTTGGGTTGCGAGCTGGCCAGAGCATATGATTCACATTATTTTCATACTCAAACCATTGAGTTGAACCATTGACCACAGGCCAGAAATGTTTCTTTATAGGATGACTGATATATTGATTCACAGTGAATCCTTCCCTCTAAGGTCAGGGCTCTCAAAGTGTGGCTCTTGGTAACATTTTTCTGCAGCCCACAAGCCTGATGAGGGGAAATGCACTAATACACATTTCATTCATCTGTAGTTCAAGTCAGACTTCATTTTTTTTACTCCAGTGTGACTGAGTTATAACTAAAATCTGTGGTGACTGATTTTTATTTATTTTTCCTGTGCTGGATCCCTAAAACCGCTCCCCTGCTGGAGGGGTCAGGGCCCAGGGTTTTTTTGTTTGTTTGATTTTTCAGCTGGTTGTAGTAAGTAAATTAGGATTAAGCTTGTTTTCGTTTCACTGTGTTAACAGGCATACTGTACTGTCATTAATAAATTATGATATGAAAGACATACAGGCACAAGTACACTAAAATAGCTTTTTAATGGTTTTAATGTTAAAGATAGATATCCTCTTTCTTGAGCGATATTATTTATTTTATACATATCCCCCCCCCCACCCCCCCCCCCACCCTGAACGGGTCATGGCAGATGGCTGCCCCTCCCTGACCCTGGTTTTGCTGGAGGGTTTTTTTCCTGTTCAAAGGGAGTTTTTCCTTCCCACTGTTGCCAAGTGCTTGCTCATAGGGGGTCATCTGATGATTGTTGTTGTTTTTTTGTTTAGTAATGTAGGGTCTGTAGCCCACAATATAAAGCACCTTGAGGGGACAGTTGTTGTGGATTTGCGCTATATAAATAAAATTGAACTGAATTATTAGAGAGCCACACGACCTGTGACTACCTACATTCAGTCATGTCTCCATGCTTGTGCTCTGTAGGACTGTGAATAATCAGCATGACAAGTACAAGTGTGGAGGCACTAACTGGTTGGCACCTTGTTACACCGTCAGGGGAAGCCCAGTGATGTCTCTATCTCTCTAAGCGGCCTCAGAAAAGGTTGCCCTTATCTTCCTAGGAGACAGGTTTTAGAATGACAGGGGTATTTTAGTACTGGCAGTGAGAGAAGGGATGGTTTTCCAGCTCAGTCTCTAGTTCATTCCAGGTTGAGTGTAATGTATTTCTTCAAAAGGAACGAGAATATACAGCAGCTTTATTTTGACTGTTGTGTTTTATTATGTTTTGGGTTTGTAACAGAGAGCAGAAGAGGGAGAAATAGACAAATGCTGGAGTTTGGCTCGAATTTTAGTCACCCAATTGAGTTATCCCTCCAGATGAATGCATTTGATTCAAACCATTTCTTGGAGATGTGTTCCTGTTCTGTCTTCACTGCAGTCTGTCCAGGAATGAAAGCCACGGATGATGCTCGCCTGTTTCCTCCACGGTCCATTTTCACTGGCAGTAGCCCACAAACAAGCTGTGTTAGTGAAGCAGAGAAAAAGAGAGGCAGAGAGGGAGTGAGAGTGTCTGTGCTTGTGCACACTTTCCCTCTGTGGCACGTCGCCAGTTTGGTACACAGAGTTCCACCTGGCACTGCTTCACACACGCATACTTCAGTGCACATGCAGTTTTGAGTGCGGTGTGAAAGAGCAACAAGGAAGATTTTGCACTGGCAAATGGAGAGAGTCAGATTGCACGCTTACGTGCAAATACATTTTAAAAAACCTGCTCTCAGAGCCTCAACTGAATATTTTAGATTGTGGGGTTCTCTCTGCAGTGATGAACAGATGTATTGATTACTCACTACTACTTTAGTCATGCCCATCCAGCATTTTGCTCTAGAAAAAGATATTTTGACTACTGTCCATTCATGCATCTTCTTCAGGCTATCCAGTTCAGGGTTGCAGGAGCCTGTGCCAGATGTCTTGTGGCACAAGGTGGAGTACCCCCTGGACCAGTCACAATCTAACCAGGGCTAACACAGAGACACACAGCTATTCACGTTCACGCTTACAACTGTGGCCAATGTAATTACCAGTTAACTGAACCTGTGCGTGTCCAAAGACGTGTACAGGTTAGGTTAATTCATTTAGATGCATTGTTTGTTTGCACAGTACAGCACCTACTCAAGTCACGAAAATGTGTTGAAAACATCACTAAACCACACACAGTTAACTTTAATTAGAAAACCAGTTTTATTATTCATTTCAGTCATGATTATATTATGTTTGACAAAAATCAGAGCAGCCAGACCCTGTTTAAGATACGTTTAGGAAACTTTCCCCCGATACCTGCAAACTAGGCTGCTGTTTCATTTTTCTATGAATTTTTTTCTCCTTCCAGTGGGATTAAGCAGGCTTTTGTACTCAATTTAGTTTTGTAGCGGTTCTAATTTAGTGTGACAGCTGTTTGTTAGTAATATGTATGGTATTTTGTCCTTAAATTAAAATGTCTTATCATATTATGTTTGTTGTAAAATATGTATTATCACATTTCTCTATCATGAAATTGTCATAAAGATCAGTCCGTAACATAAGTTTGAGCCCACTGAGGAAACAGTAAGCCTGACATTTTATTAATAACATGTTTCTGTCTGTTCTGACTCTTTGTTGTCTTTTTCTCTCTCTTCCAGAGAAACTCAAGCATCTCTGGGAGCACGAGGGGAATGTACCAAGTGTCAGAGAGACGGTCCTCCCCCAGCACAGGGTGGGTCAGCAACACACTGCTTCTAGTTCAAAGCTGCACATTCGACACATAGTGAAACCTTCCACTGTGAGTCTCGAAATGTTATTAATTTATACTACCATTGTACCATAAAGAGCTCTTATCAAACAAGTGTCCTGGAAACAGGACCCAGAGGCGGGATGCTGAGGCAGGCAAAATTGACAAAAAGCAAGCCTGGACAAACAATATAACAAAAAGCACACACAAAGCAAGAATCTCCCAAGCAGCGCAACAAATGAGAGGTAGAGAAACGGAGGTCAAACATATGACCTGACAAGTGACAAGGCGAGAGTAAGACTAATTACACATACACAGGGCAGATTACACACAGGTGGAAGTCATGAAGGCGGGGAAGCCAGTCACAGAGGAGGGGAATCAGACACAGGTGGAAACAATCAGGAAGGAAGAAATGAAACAGTGTACACTGAAATTGTCCAAATGGTTACCTCATATCTCCTTTTCCTTACTACTTCTTGTTGTCGCTGGACGCTGACTCTTTAACAGTGTGATGCCAGATGTCTGCCGTATTAAAATGACGCTGTCCAGACTACAAAATGTGCATTTTACTTCATCCAAGCATCATATAAACAAGAGCTTTCTCCTGTCACAAAGGGTCACTGCGGTGGGTGGCGCCATGTTTGATTTGAGAGAGCTTTACATCAGATGCCCTCCCTGACACAACCCAAAGGGGCATTTGTGTTTCTGGTCTCCTGGAATTGAAACAGTTACCTTTTACTTGCCAAGCAAATGTGTAAACTGCTACAATATGGAGCCATTAATAAACGAGAACAACCAGTGAAAAATATCACTGTCTCCCAATAATAATGGTATTTTAACAAAACAAAACTGAGCTTAGCTGAACTGAATTGTCTTTTTGCAGCAATGCTCACAGAGGCCGAATGACTTTTGTTTTACGTCTCTCTGGTATTGGATAAGAGCAATAAAATGAAATTGTGTTATTTTGTTTAAATTAATGTCTGAGTGTCACAATATATGTCTCCTGGGTGGAAAAAAAACGATCAATGTGCACATTTATGCATGTATCACAGTAACAGTATTCGCATGTACGTTAATGCATTAACGTACGGATGACTCGGACTCTGATGGTAAATAATGATTGTGTTCTATACTCATTGCACAGGTCAACCGTTAAACACAGAAATGGCAGATGTGCAGATGTTTATCCTTCACTCCACCTGAGCCTCAGTCCTCAGGACCATGCACAGTCCCCAATGAAATTAACCCATGGGTTTGCCCTTAAATCAAAAACATGTTCAATCTCTTTCATCCTCCTCTCATTTATCTGGTATGCCATGCTTTTTTCTGCCAAAACACATACATAAGACATGTGCTTACTCTGTATTATTTTGGTTAGGACAGTATAGGGTCTGCTGGTTTTTGTGCGCTGCTCTTAGCTACTAGCGAAATGGACTGGCTACATTTTTGTAAGTAAATTAGAGCACTATTCCCTTCTGTTTTATATTATTGTACTGGCTGAACCAAACAGTAGCCTCAGAAGCCAGATAATGATCCATAACCCAATTTCAATGTTCAAAGCTTGGGTCATGCATAGGCAGGCAGTTCAAGAAGCAAACACTTGATAAGAGGGGCTGGCAAGAGGTAGAGTCCAAAAACTGTCTAAAAAGCCTAAAACTCCCCCACGCAGAAATTACAGGGCTAAGGCAAAAAAAAAAACCAACAAAAAAACTGTGGTCCAAAAACTAGCAGACCATACACAAGAGAATCACAAAATACTGGACAGGGGACAAAAGGAAGCATTGCTGTATAAATACTAATTGGACCATGGGAAACGGGTATGGCAGAAAAATAGAAACAAAGAGAGAAATTAGCAACAATAAAACCAGCAAAAATATTTCAAAATAAAACAGGAAATGATTTTATAGAGTCCATGCAGGGCAACACAGTTATGTTAACTGTGTACTTTTGTGTTTTTGACCAGAGCAAACAGTCTAAAGAGGATTTGATGGCAATTCATTTTTCAGAATTTCATAGAGCTGTTTTTAAAATAAAAAGATAATTGTTACAGACTTTACAGTAAGATGCTGAGGTTTCTCATGTGACATGTACACATTGTTTGGGAGTTGTCAGCCATATTGATTTTGATACCAACGGTTGCTAGGGAAAAATGTGTATTCCCCGATGGCTTGGTTCTTGCTGGGTGAAATCGGTTGTAAAGAAGGTTCTGAACCAAAAACCTCCCAGTGATTGCTTTGGCTGCTGATTACCAAGTAACACTGTAATTTTCCATGTTTGTCTGAAAATACTTGCCAACTACCAGCCGGTAGTTCAACTTGAGAGATTTCGATGCGAACAGGAAATGGAGAAGGTTCACCTTCAAAGTAAAAGTTGTGCCTCAGTATTGCAGCCAATATGTTTCAATTTTTATGGGTTCCATTTCTGGTTTGTGTTTCACTTTCCATAATTTCACTACAAATCAGAGAGTAGCCTTACAGTGTTTGTTGATAAGTCGGTCACTTCCATCCAAACTACGACCACAGCAATATGTTGGCAACCAATGCAATTACAAGAAAGTTTTGCCAGCTGGTTGGGGAAGATATGTTTTTCAATAGCAGCAGGTGGTTGCCAGGGGGTCACAGACCAGTCTGTAGGCCTGTATGACTGGGACTTAATAATTTTCCCTGTCACTGCTATCAACCTTGAGCAACCACTCATAACTGGTCAGAAATATTCAGTTTTTCTTCGTGACTGGTGGTTGCCAGATGGTCCAATCTCTTGGCCTGTGTAACTAGGGCCTTGCTCATTGGATTTTGTATTGTCACCATGATTGTTACACACCCAAAATTGCCAACAAGTTGATGTCATGTAATCACATGTTTGCAAAACCGCAATTAAGTGAATGTCTTTTTTTTTTTTTAAACTTAGACTGTTTCATGCATATTCCTGATGTCCAAATTTGTGAGCAAGGTAGTCCACAAGTATTCATGTGAACATCACATGTTATAATATTGAACAATGACTAATAATGGAATCTATTTGATCACACATAACAGAGACTCATTCAGTGGTAGCACTGAGGCGCAGGTCAGGTGTCTCACTACACGAGGTGTGACTGAAGTATTTCTGGATCTCCACTGGAGATTTCAAACGCATTGCATGCCATAATGCACTGACCCAACTGTCATCCCCAGTTGGTGCATGAATGTGTTTCCTTCTTTGACGTCACAAAAAACTTGCCAGGCCTTCCCCATTAAGCAACTTACAGCATGACACACGCACAGACGCCCGAGAACAACTGTCTAAGCATTCTGCCTTCAGTTTTTAATAGCTGTTTGAGGATAAAGAGTGTGTTCAGACACCATTTTTACTGGCAAATTTATTCAGTTTGCACAACTGCAAACTTCCTTTTGCTATTAAAAATAATAATCATGATTTACTAAAGGCACACAGTGAAAATTTTATAATAAATGGTAAATGGACTAGCTCTTATATAGCGCTTTTCTACTCTGACTGAGCACTCAAAGCGCTTATACAGCACGTTTACATTCACCCCATTCATACAAGCACTTCCATGTGTAAGTAAGCGAAGTGCTTTTAATTAGCTAACATTCACACACATTCATACTCCAACGCTAGCGTCGGAGAGCAACTTGGGGTTAAGTATCTTGCCCAAGGATACATTGGCATGTAGCCTGGAGTAGCCAGGAATCGAACCACCGACCTTCCAATCAGTGGGTGACCTGCTCTACATCCTGAGCTACAGCCACCCCAAATAAAGTGACCCTTCTCTGGAGGAATCCTGTGCTCTGTCAGGTCTGTCATGATTCATCCCGATCTCACGCAGACTCTCTCAGTGCCCTAGATTTAGCAGAACAGATCAAT